>BLSH010240776.1:186788-203232 GCA_018402905.1 Glandirana rugosa
ATCCCCATTTATTTGTAGGGCACTTGCCCTAGTTTGAAGATGATTTTAGAACAGTTATATGGCTTCTACCGTTAATTAATACTTTTCAGACACAGTTTGAAGATGATCCACATTCACCTCCATTTTTGCTTTTTTTATGTTTTTATTTTTTTAAAAATATTTACAGTTATTTCCCTGTCCCCATTTTTTTGTAGGGCACTTGCCCTACCCTTACCCCCATTTTACTTCCTTTTGCAGCCCTCTGGGGCTTTCCAGGACTTTCCTACAGCCATTTTTGTGCCTAAAAGTTCGGGTCCCCATTGATTTCAATGGGGTTCGTTGTCCGTGCGATCGTTCGGGTTCCGTCCGGACCCGGACCCGGACTTTGTCACGAAGTTCGGACGGACCAGCAGAACCCGAACTTCCAGGTGTTCGCTCAACTCTAGTAATGATAACATTGAATAATACAATACAACATTTTGGAAAAAGAAAAAAATTGAATCCCTCTCATACTCTCATACACACAGGCAACATAAACCGTTCAATCCAAGTGGGTTTCATCAATGGTACACCTGCATAGTACATTTTACAATATGCATTCGAAGCTGCAGCAAGTCAGATAGATCTTTCTTCGTTTTGTGGTAGGAGGACATCAAGCATCATTCTAGTCCTTTACTTCAAAGCCTGACTTTCCCTGGCTGTTCTTTTTAATTCATTGGATATCAGTTGCTTCACTCATGGAAGCTCAGCATCACATGTGAGCATTACTCAGGTTTGCCTCAATCTGCCTAGGAGCCTAGGAAGTCATAGTCTTCCAGACTGACAAACATTCAGCAAGGCATTTTGATATTTGCTTAACTCCTCCAAAAACCATACAAATGTAATGGTTTTATTAAAAAATGTTATTAACATATTGATGAGGAGGGATGAACTAGGGAAAGTAAAATATAGGCTGTTTAATTTTGAAGCCTAATTTGTGACATCATCTGCATGCCTCTCCACTTGATTATTTTATTGGATTACCTTTATCACTTGAACTGCATTTGCATCCTTGAAAAATGTACTTTGCAACATCTCCCGAAATCATTACCAATTGGCTTGACTCTCTAAACATCCCCGCCTTATCTCCCCTACAAACAGACTTGCTTAACACCCCCTGCACTATAGATGAAATCCAGGAAATAATTAAATCATTAAAATCATCCACTGCTCCTGGCCCTGATGGTTATTCCTCCACCTACTACAAAAAATTCATTGATATCTTATCCCCCCAGCTATGCTCGCTTTTTAATCACATACTCAAAGGTAACTTCTTTTCAGATGAAATGCTTTTAGCAAACATGTCCCTGTTACCCAAACCATCAAAAGATCACTCTCTTCCTCAGAACTTTCGACCCATCTCTGTTTTAAACAATGATCTTAAAATTTTTGGCCGCCTATTAGCGGACAGATTAGCTAAAGTAATTAACTCCCTGATTCATCCAGACCAGACGGGATTTATGCCTCAGAGACACATTACGGACAACATCAGACTAGTTTTAAATATAATTCAGGACGCTAATCATAGCTCTCGCCCTGTCAGCCTGTTGAGTTTGGACATCAACAAGGCGTTTGACAGTGTGGGCTGGTCATATCTTGTTCAAACTCTTATAAAATTTGGTATCACCGACTCCTTCCTACATGGTTTTAAAGCACTGTATCATAACCCACAAACGAGGATAAAAATTCCAGGAGCAAATTCAGAATTCTTCCCTTTATTTCGAGGCACGAGGCAGGGCTGCCCCCTTTCTCCCTTATTATTCGCCCTAGCATTAGAACCCCTGGCAATACATATAAGGAATAACAATAAAATTATGGGCTATAACAAAGATCAAAAAGAGTATAAGCTTAGTCTCTATGCAGACGACTCCATCCTTTTCCTTTCCGACCCTATTAATTCCATACCGACTCTTTTACATACTCTTGATGAATTTCATCAGATATCTGGCCTCAAAGTCAATCTAAACAAATGCTCGATACTACCCATAAACATACCTAATGATATTGCCCAACAAATCAAAGATAGATTTCCCTTCACTTGGTCTCCCATTTCTTTCAGGTACCTTGGCATACAAATCACCCCAAATTTTAACACTATATTCCAACACAACTACCCACCTTTATTCACTCACATCAAAAATCTACTTAAATCATGGTCTTCTCTCCATATATCCTTTTTAGGCAAAATCTGTGCAATTAAAATGACAGTCTTACCAAAATTACTATTTTACTTTCGATCTCTTCCAATTAATATCCCAAAATATCAGTTGGCTAAACTACAAAAAGCCATTAACTCCTTTATATGGTCAGGCAAGAAATCTAGATGCAACGAACAGACACTATACAGACCTACTAAGATAGGAGGTCTTGGCTTACCTAACATCTGGCAGTACTATATTTCTGCTAGACTGACACATCTTATACAATGGTCATCGGAACCCAAGAATATACCATGGCTATCTTTTGAAGAATCCTCTATTGAGCCATTATATCTAAATGGGATTCTATGGTCCAAATCTATAAAATATAGACATCTGCAACATCGTAATAAAATAGTAGCTCATCTATTTCAATTTTGGTCCAAACACAAGGACACCCAGAAGCTTATTTCCAATCCACCTCCACTAGCTTCATTCATAGGTGAAGAAATAGCACTCTATAATCAATACGACATCTCTGAAATATTAAGCTGGGAAAAACACAAAATCACTAACCTATTCACCCTATCTGAAAATGGCGCTTTTCTCTCCATAGATAAAATTAGAATCAAATATGATTTCCCTGAAGCAACTCTTCAACTCCACGCCATCATAAAAAACTTTTATGAAAAACATTTCTCAACAAACCTGTGCCCACCCTTCACACCATTAGAGAATATTTGTCTACATTCTCCTAGAGGGAAGGGCTTGATTTCCACTCTATACAACTATACTCTCAATATCACCTTCCCAACAAAAACATTAGCTATGGTGAAATGGGAAACTAACCTCAATCTCACAATATCAATCAAAGACTGGTACAAAATGATTGACAACTCTCATAAATGTAATCATGCTAATGCATTCAGAGAAACTCCGATTAAACTCTTCACCAGATGGTATCTTACACCTGCGAAAATTAATTTGATGTACCCATCCTCTTCCCAATACTGCTTCAGAGGATGTAACATACTAGGCACGACTCTTCATATCTTCTGGGAATGCGATCATGTTAAAGCCATCTGGAATTTAGCCAAAAGCAAGATCTCCAAATTTGTGAGCAAACAAATCTCACTGTCCCCCCAAATATGCTTACTGTTTCAAGATATACCAGATATTCCTATATAATGTTTAAGACTCATCCATTCTTTATTCAGTGCCATACTATGGATGGTAGCCTGCAATTGGAGATCTAGTAATCTACCCTGGCCCCAAGTTCTTCATAGAATGGACCAAATTAGAGTCACAGAATATATATATCATACGTTACATGACTCCAGACATGTCCACAAAGAAAAATGGTCCTACTGGGATATGTTATGACTTCCCCACTATGTCATCCATATTTCTTACACTGGTATCATCACATTAAACTTTGTTTCAGTTAACACTGTCATTATTACCCATTGAATCTCTGTCTTCAAATGCAATGTCATGAATCTTATGATATTATCCTATTGTCATGCTAAAC
This sequence comes from Glandirana rugosa, assembly GCA_018402905.1. Classification (NCBI taxonomy): domain Eukaryota; kingdom Metazoa; phylum Chordata; class Amphibia; order Anura; family Ranidae; genus Glandirana; species Glandirana rugosa. The sequence continues at coordinate 190,476 of BLSH010240776.1, forward strand.
ATTTATGTTATACAATACCTAATATCGTAATGTAACTTTCATGTATATTACTGTATTTCCTTCCAATAAAAAAATTGGTAAACAAAAGAAAAATGTACTTTGTTCCAGGAAATGTGATGGATGAAACTCTGGATATACAAGATTCTTTGTGATGTATGCAATAAAGATGTTATAATTGATCTTATAAGGGAATTTGTAAATGTAAAAAACTCAGTTTTATGTGATAAAATGATATTTAAAATGTTTTATTTATGTGTTAGCATTGAGTACATGCATACTGTAAATATCCCCTTAAGGGAGGAGGTTGTGACATAGATCATTGTGTTGGGAATATGCAAGCCATACTAGTGTGATATTATAAGGGTATTGGGGGTATTATGATACTAAAAGGTTTTAGAGAGGCCTTGGAGGTTCTAAACAAAGACTGATAAATCCATGTGTGGTGGAAAAGGTTCATAATGCCAAAATCTCTTGCTTTCAGACTCTCTGTGTGCACCAGTTCATTCATAATTGAGGCCTAGACAAACAAAGGTGGTGTGGTGGCTGATTACCAATGCCTAGATATTGTGTTTCATGCTGCCACTGGGCAATGTCTCCAGGTACCTATGGCCCGCAGAGAGCATAGGGAGTAGTGCCACCTCTGGAGTGCCTGCCAGTTTTGTTGATTGCATCTCAATAATCTTATTATATACTTCGGAGGTTAAATGGCAGAACGGTCACATTTTTATACAGTGCCACCAAGTGTGGAGAAAGCTCCTGGGGCATTGGTGGGCACCTGCACCAGGTATCATCAGACAAAGGAAACATCTGTTGCAAGAAGTTTGGACATGTGTTCCACCTGGATACAATTTTGTATTTTTTCTCTTGATAGTGGTTTGAGAGAGAGAGAGAGAGAGAGAGAGAGAGAGAGAGAGAGAGAGAGTGAGAGTTAAAATGTATGTCTAAGACCTGTCTTCTTCTTATAGCTGCCTTTCTAGAGTCTTCTCCTGGGCTAACTCAAAGGGTCATGTCTCTCAATACTGCAGATAACTCTGATGTTGCCTGAGGGACAACTGCTTGAGCGGTACATAGGCTTCCAAACTTCGTTAAGGGGTAAGTAGAATCCTCCCTTTTGATAGGGACCTGATATAGTCAGATAATTGCTGTGCCTGGTACAAATCCTTCACGATGGATTGGGATTCAGTGAATTGGGGCTGTAGCTCATTCGAGTCAGGTTGGAGGACTTGGTGTACTTGCATTTTAATAGTATTATGCAAGTTTAGGAAGGGGCCTGGGGACATACTGGACAGGAACTGGGTGTTAAGATGCACCGGGGTGAATGTGCCAGTTCTTGAGGACAGCTTTGGGGGCCAAAATAGAATTCTATTATTGTAACAGGAAGAGAGTTAGTAATGGGAGAAAGTCAGTCGTGGGATGGCATTCTGAGTTCGCCCATGAAAAGGCAAGGGGAAAAGAGGGAAGATATTTTTCTAATATTACTTCCATCTTGTCCTTGTCAGAGTGAAACCAATATAATATCCTGTCTAAGAGCGATGCTTTGTGATATAGTGCAAAATCCAGTCGTCTTAGGCGGCCTTGAGGTTTGGGCTTTGTGAGAGCTTTTATCCCCACCTTTGGGGAGCCATTGCTCCAAATGAACTTTATGATTGCAGAGCTCAGACATTGAAGATAGGTATGAGGTAGACAGATAGGGACAGTTTCGAATTAGTACAGCAGAGAGGGGAGTATGTCCATTTAGAGTAAGTCTAGATTGCGAGAGAATGCCAGTCCGTGACATCTGAAAGTATGCAGTTGGTATGATCACTGAAATTCAGGAGAGACATGAGATCTAGGTCTGTGAGTATTAGGATACCTAGGTAAGGAATAGCCCTGGACTGCCATCAAAATGGAAAGGCTGATTTTAGGTTATCTATTTGAGACTGTTGTAAGGATATATTGGCTTAAAATTGCTAATCTCCCTAAACTAGGAGAATTCTCTGAGGATATCAGAGATACTGCTATTTATTTATTCTATAGTTAAACCCTAAAATGCTCATTTGCATTTGCCCTCCATACCCACCACTGAGAAGGTTTCTGAATGCCAGCAAAAAGCTAGGAATACAATTCTAGTGTCGAATGGTTGGAATTTGTTATATTGAATGACACTTGGGAATTGATTCATTAAACCGGAATAAAAGAAAAATTAGAGTGTCGTTGTTGCCAATTGGATCCAATTACAGTTCTTCTTTATCCATAAAATGAAGGGTGAAACCTAAATGGTTGCTACTGGCCTACTCAGCCTCTGTTCTTGTTTTATTTTCTGCAATTGCAGTGAATCAGCCCCTTAGGGCCAGGGCACATTTGTGATTTGTGAGCTAGGTCAGGTTATAAATAGACATGTGGGTGGAGTGAGGACAAGAAAGTTTGACCTGCGGATCGAGCAGAGAAGGATTCCCTTTGAGATAGCTAGAAAAAGAGGTTACACAGTGCTCTGTGAGTACTATTTGCTTCTACTACTTCGGAGAGATAGGCAAGATATATTCTTTACAACAGATACTACTACCGAATTACCCTAAAAATAAGAAAATGTTTGTCTTACTGGATGAATCTTGTTTTGTCACTGTGCAGGAAATATTTCCACTTGTCACTTGAATGACTATTACATTTATCCTCTGGAGTAAAACTTACCCAAACCTGACTGGACATTCTTCCGTTATGGGGTGAGGAATGAAGAGAGAAAGGTGTTGAGTACAAGTGGGCTCTGCCTGTGTAGCAATGGGTGTTGTACCCATACGCTCTGTGAAACAAAAATGTTGCATTTTATTGCTTGGGTGACTTGAGACCTAGGAACCATTTGATATAGATCGATTGTGGGAACCAAAAGAAGCCAACTTATAACCTACTATGGCTTGTCTTGATGGAAGAAGCTTCCCTTTAGAGACTGTGCCTAGGTCAATAGTGTAATTTGTGAGTCACAAGTTGAGTCTCCAACCATTTGTAACTAGGAAGAACCCTGAAGTCACCAAATGTATGATTGCCAGCCCTGGCCCTTTGGGAGAAACAGACCTTAAACATGGTTGCATGTACATCCACACTGCTGTTGCATGCATGCAACAGATCCCTAGTGCTTGTGTTTGGCCATATGACTAGGGTTGCCACCTCATCCCTTTAAAACCAAACACATATTAATTACACAGGTTCTGGGGTTAATTTAATGCAGGTAAGGCACTAAGTGCATTTAATTACCACCTTAATCAGCCACAGAACCTGTGTAACTAATATGTGTTTGATTTGGGATGAAGTGGCAACCCTACATATGACCAATATGTCACATTATATACTGTATAATTACATTGTTTCAAATATTATACAAAAGCAGAAATAGACACAGTAGCGCCATGGTTTACAAGTCATCTTCATACACAGACCACCTACACTTCATAAAAACATACCTAGTATAAGATCTCGCACTCCTAGACCACATTTGGATCTTGTCGTCGAGTACATAAATCATACAAACACATTATCTAAGAGAGCGTCAGCCTGTCTTATCTTAGCATGTTGCTAACATTATTTTTACTTTTCTTACAAAGGGGGAAGTCTTTCTGTCTACATGGTGAGCTAGTTACAGTCTACTGAGGAGCTTAGGTCTGTGCATGGTACATTATGATGGGATGATGGGATTTTATAAGTGGCGCCCAGCAAACTAACAATAATTTGAACTGGGTTTCATGGATTTTTTTCTCTCTCCAGCTCTGTGAAAAAAAAAACCTCAATGCACTGCTAACCTCTGCAACTTGAAAAGCTATTATCACAAATCTGATTGCAGACTGGTTCCTTTCCTCTGCTAATCCTTCCTAAACAAGCTTTTGAACAAGTCCATACACCTCTGTGAGCTGTGTTTAGAAAGGAGGATGCTCAGTGTATTAGAGCTGCATTTTCTCTGACTTGGATTTCACCAGTAATCCCTGAGTTAACCCTCTTCTAGACGTCACAGTTCTCACAATATAGGTGATGATCAGGGATTTATCTAGGGTTAATAGGCGTTATGAAAGCCAGAGCAGCAGTTGTACATGGTAACCAATTAGGTTTCCTCTTTCCTTCTGTATAATTGCAATGATACTATTAAAGTGTATGTTTACTCTTAGGCCTATATTACATGTTTGCAGTGCATTAAAAGATAAGTATGCCCAATGCTTTTTCTCTTGTGGGTCACAGAAGTGTACTTACTTTTGCACTCCTGACCCAGAAAATAGCCAACAAGCGGCTAAAGCTTTAGCTTTTCGGCTGACGTCTCAGAGCCGCTCCAGGCTATGGAAGGATCCACCCATCTGCTTGACTGACAGCTGATTCTGGCTCTCAAAACATGGTTGAGAGCTGGAGCCAGCTTCACCTGCCCCTTCTCCAGCTTGTCGCTCCAATGAGTGTTGTAGGGGCAGAGGGGAGAGTGGTGACTGACAGTCACTGCTCTCCACTCCAAGAAGACCAAGAACTGAGTGATCATCAGTCATGTGATTGCTCAGTTCTCAGTCTAAGGCCTCATACACACAGGCGTTATGAAAAGTGAGCTGTAAAGCTAGTACCAACGCAATTTTATCAGCGTTTTACGTTGGCGTCAATGCGTTTATCTGCATTTCCCTGTCTCTATTCAAAATAAATGGTTCCCTATGGGAGCCCATTGATTTGAATAGAAGTCGCACCAGAAGTCGGATCATGATGGAACCCCAGCCAAAATGAAAAAAAAATTTGCGTGGGCGCCCACCCCCCCAAATTCATACCAGACCCTTATCTGAGCACGCAGCCCGGCAGGTCAGGAAAGGGGGAGGGACGAGTGAGCGCCCCCCCCCCCGGACCATACCAGGCCGCATGCCCACAACATGGGGAGTGGGTGCTTTGGGCCAAGGGGGGCCCTGCGCCCCCACCCCAAAGCACCTTGTCCCCATGTTGATGAGAACAAAGGCCTCTTCCCAACAACCCTGGCCGGTGGTTGTTTGGGTCTGCGGTGGGGGCTTCTTGTAATCTGGAAGCCCCTTTTAACAAGGGGTCCCCAGATCCCAGCCCCCCACCCTATGATGTTGCAAGGAGATGGGGCCTGCGGACTGGACCTCTGGATATGGACTCTGGAAAACTTCATAATCCTGGATGCAGCTTTGCACTCCAAATGAGTCCCATACAGCGGAAGTGGTGTGTCTCGTTATTCCCGCCCTATGTATGGACCCCTGATGACGTCAAAAGCATTTGACATAACATACGTAGAGCAGGATTAATGAGTCACACCACTTCCACTGTATGGGGCGCATTTGGAGCACAGAGTGGCGTCCAGGATTATGTATACAATGCGAGTTTTCTATTGACATATTGTAAGTGTGATTTTAATTGCTTTTATGATTAAAATTGATATATTTCACTATGGCAAGTCCTTTCTTCTTATCCTCTACCTGGGTGTGCCTCTGATGAGCTTAAGGCCCCATGCACACAGGACTTTTTTTGACTGTTTTACGGCAGCTGTTTTTGCTGCAGACGTTTTTTTCTACAGTCAATAAACCCTCCATCATGTTATCCTATGTGTTCATGCACACATAGGTTGTTATCAACTGTTTTTAGCAGTTATGTTTTTGAGCTGTAAAAAAAACCCAAGACCAGAGGGTTTTGAGAGATGTTTTTCAGCTGTAAAAATGTTCAAACGCTCAAAAACGCTCAAAATCGCAGCTAAACGTCGATCCCCAACGTTTTTGGGCGTTATAGATCAATTGTAAAAAAAAAAAACGCTGGCACTTTAAAAACGTGAAAAAATGTGCAAAAACGCCAGTAATATAACGCTGGTAAAAGCTGAAAAAAAATCACTGATAAGCTACTGACGTTTTTTGGATGTTTTTTTAATGTCCTGTGTGCATGAAGCCTAAGACATAGGAGAGCTGTTATCCAGAGCGGATTAGGATTGCTGATATCCAGAGTAGAGTGAATATAACACATGCTTGTTTTGACTGCCTGTAATGGGGGTCAAATCTGTGTGGTGAGTGCGCTGTGTGCTTATATGTTGGTGGAAAGGATCAAGACATGGCACCTGTGTGGAGACACTCTGGTGGTTTGTGGATCTGTCACCCCGTGTCTTAGCATATAGGAAGGCGTTGCCACCATAATGAACTGTTTTGCACAGAGTCACTTTTGATTGATTTGGTCCATAAAGAATCTCACTATTATGTACTTTTGCACTAATTCACTTTATGAACTGTTTTTGCATAGAGTAATTTTGATTCACTTGGTTATTTATTTATATTATATGTCATTTATATGAATTCTTTGCACTAAGCATTCATGAATTTATGTTATTTTGTTAGATATTAGATATTGCACAGGAGAGGGCGGTTTAAATCATTTTTATTCATGTATGAGGCCATTGAATAACATGGAGAGACGTTTTTAAGCTGTGAAAAAAGCTCAAAAACGCGGCTGTAAAAAATCCATGTGTATGAGGCCTTAGAGTCGGCGGGGAACAGCTGCAGCATCAGACCGACAAGTCCAAACTTCTCTTTTAATGTGCATTTTGCTGCACACTAACATATGTTGCAGTAAAGTATGACTAAAGGGAAAACTTGTTTTTTAAAATAGAGTAAGGGATGATTATAACTGTCACTTTTTTGAGTCCATTGGCAAGATTTCCTTTGACTTCCTGTCCCACATCCACAACAGGAAGTAAGAAATCCCTCCAAAGTGAAGAATTCCCTGGTTGTCCACCAGAACTAGTGTCCCCATTGAAAGATTTCCTTAAATTCTTGTTCTGGTGACAACCCACAATTCGGGATTCTCAGTCGGTCATAACAGGCAACAGGGTTGTATCACCTCATCTAATCACAGAAAGTGTAATAATGACTCATATGGCCCATAGAATCTGATCACATTTTACCATGGAGTTCTAACCCCTCCACTGTATATAAAATTAGAGCTAGTTCACACCACATGCTGTCCAGTGCGTTTTTTTCCTGCAGCAAAAACTCATGGAAAGTAGGTTATATGGTTTCCAATGGCATAGTTCACACCAGTGCAATCAGTTCCAGGGCTTTCCAGTTCCAGAAAAAAGTAGAACATGTTGCATTCTACCTGCACTGAACTGTACTGGAATGCAGTAAAACGCATCAAAAACGCACTGCAGCGAACTGGAATGCACTGGGACAAATAAAAAATGCATCAAAAACACACTACACCCTAGTATAGTGAAAAAAAACAGGAAAAAGGAAGAAAAAAAGCACCTGGAATGCATCCGGATACGCATTAAAAAGGCACCAAAAATGCACTGGACACGTCAAAAACCCATTGAAAACATGCATGCAGAAACATATCCGGAACAGATCTGGAGTGCATTTTTATGGTGTGAATCAGCCCTTCGTTTTGCCTCTGGTTATAATTTAAGGCAGCCTATTCATTTTAATGGGCTGCCTAACGCATTAAACACAACAAAAAGGGTACATGTTCTATTTTTAATCATTTTAATTGTACAGAGTAAGCACCACATGTAATGCTTTTGCAATAAAGTTGTATTACGCATATAAGCACAATTGCATGATAGGTACAAATATCCAAATATGTCATATCACACCAAGCGTAATACAGCATAGGTATTTGCTCCAATGTGAATTCCAATCTATAACCAAAAGAAATACTTGCATGTAAATAAATAAATTTAGCACCACCTGTTCATATAACAGCTGATGATCAGAAATACATAAAGGAACTCAGTACCCAAAATGGAATAATAATAGAAAAAGCAGAGCCAGACCCTGGTGAAAAGAGAGGTAAGAAGGTAGATCTCAACATTTCGGGGGTGTAGGAACCCGCTTTCTCTAGAACCTCCTGCAGTTGTTTAATACAACTTTACTGCATGGGCATTATGTGGTGTACTTACTCTGTATATTTAAAATGATTGTTCTAGTAGATTGATACACTGCAGAGAGGTTTAAGCACCCTAAAAAAAAATATATTTTTATTGCAAACTACTGCAGATAATAGTGTTTTGTAGACCTTTATTGCTTAGTAATTGCACTATTTTTACCAACACAGCTCACCAAAACACACAATGCAGACACAGTATGTTGTGAAAGGTGCGTTGGGGTGACATTCAGAATTATTGGCTTTATAATATACCAATATACCTTGCCAGTAACAGCACTTCCTCTTTTAGACTGGCCACACTAAGCCACTGCCTTGTAATTAGTTGCACTATTGTCAGCTTGCTAAGCATGCTCCTTCAGTTGGCCATTTGTTCAGGTCCAGCATATACAAGCCAAAGACCAACTATAGGAGCACAAGTTACAGACTAACAATATTTCAGAGCAGGCCTGGAACGGGATGCCTAGCATTAAGAGGAGGGCCTACATGACTGTGTTTGCAATCTACACTGTAGTTAGGCAGGTTAAGAGTCCTTTCTGATTGGACAGGGCCAGGGCGGGGCAGGGCGTGGCAGGGTTGGGACAATATTGGTCTGGTAAGAAAGGGGAGTTGATTGAGGGTCAGTTGGTCAGCTGAGTAGAAACTTTTGGAGGAGCCATTGGAGTCAATTTGCAGGTCTGCGCTGTGGGTATCTTATCATAGTGGACATTGAGAGCATGCTCTCTCAGATTAGGGCAGCAGCGGTGGCGAATGGCCCTCAGTGGCTGGAGTCCCAGATGACCGACATGCTGCAGGGGTCAGGGCGGGTTCCTGCTGCACCTACCCCCCCATTCATCATGGCCTAGGAGGTCAAGGCCTCCTGTGCGCCTCAGTCCAGAGGTGACCCCTAGGGTTGGCCACTGCACTAGGAGGACCCTTCAGCCCCAAAAACAAAGAGACAGCCCCCTCTTCATGCCGGTGGGGCTGGAAGGAATACTCTCCATGGGCGGGACCTGGACAGGAGAGCAACTACAACCACCTACTCCCAATACCCTTCTACCAGGGCACAGGACCATGCAGCTGGCTCAGCAGGGCCTCCTCCTGCTGCTAGTGTCACTCGGCGCAGGATGGAAGTGCCAGTGGATGCCGGCCTGACACTACGCGTGGCCGGGACTCTTTCCAGGAGAAGCGGAAGTTCCAGGTGTCCTGCATCAACGCCTCCCCGGTTTCAGACCAGAGGACGGTGCTGGGCGGCCGTGTAGGCCACTATGCAGCGGTAGATGACGTCATCAATGTGCACCCGGCTGGGGCTTGCAGAGTTGACCCTTCCCTGGTCACCGCTGCTGACGGCGAGGCAGACCAGTCCAAGGGCAAGCTCACCACAGCCGAGGCTGGAAAGGTGCCCCAGGGGGAGGAAGAAGCTGCTGCTGGAGCGGGAGATCAGCAGGGATCCAGAGGCATGGCTGTGTGGGTTCACACACCGGGCCAGCCTGGTAAGTCTGCCTGTATGTCTGTCCCTATACTTGTTCTTTCTCCTGTTGTTGTTAGCTCTGTGCAACCTTCTATTCAGTCCGATGCCTCTGTGGATAGTAGTTTGGGTGGCTTGCTGGGGCAGTCAGTGCCCGAGTGGGAGTACGAAGGGGGGTGTCTCCCAGCTGTGGCCACAGTAGGGATTGCTGGGCAGGAGGGGTAATGGCATAGGTGCTTCAGACCTGGTTGTCAGGATGCAGGGAGCTATTAGTGCGCAGTGTCGGGGGGTTTCCTCCCCTCTGGCAGTTTCGCCAGTGTCAGCCTGGACGATGGCGGAGCATCAAGGTACATCCATTGCAGGAACTAAGCAATCGTCGCCAGTACCCCCTGCCAAGGTGCGAGAGGGTGTGGCGATGATGGGGGCGGAAAAGCTGGCTTGGTTATCCCAGGTCCAGTAGTGGTTTCGTCGGATGGTGCGCCAAAGACAGCTTTGGAATGCAAGAGCGGATGGGGCTACCAACGGAGTGCATTTATCTGACTCGGCCAAATGTGAAATTTGCGTCTGATTTGAGGGCCCTTTAGGTGCGCATCTTAAGCCTGAAGTGAGGGAAAAGATTTGGAAGGGGGAATATGTTGAGATATTTCCCTTCTGCCACTGGAGAGGTCTAATTTAGATAAAGTGAAGCCGGACGAGAATAAAAAGGAGGAAGAAGAGAAGCAGCATTACCGCTTGATTCCCAGGACCTTCGGGCATTGGCTTTAGGCATTCAACATTTTGGCGAGTGTAATCAGAGAGAAGGCGTCTGAGAATTGTTCAGCTCTGTTTTGCTATCTGGACTGTTATTAGTGAGGCCCAGAGAGTGTACGGGGGGGGGGGGGGTAAGGTTAGCCTGGTTGTGCTATGATGAGCAGTTTTGGCAGCGCAAGGCGGTTAGACCCTCACTGAGATGGGACCAAAGGACATAAGCTTGTGGATGAAGCTGATGACCCAGGCTAGGGGTGCATCGGCCACAGCACCATCGGCCACGCAACAAAAGTGGTATTGCTGGCAGTTCAACAACAGGACCTGCAGATTCGGCAGATCCTGTCTTTACCATTACACATGCGGAGGTTCACACCCCTTGTCAAAGTGTTTTAAGCAAGGAAAGGGAAAGTCGATCAATGCTGGAAAGTAGGAGAACTCCGGTGTGGGTGGAAAAAAATGGCACCCTTTCTCAGTAGGTATCCAGACAGGGTCACTGCTCTGTTTTTGTTGCAGGGGTTTACTGATGGTTTCCCAATTCCCTGTTTCATGTCTAGTATCCCTCCGGTGGTGGCTAACTTGCGCTCACCAAATTTGCATCCTGAGGTGGTTTCCGAGAATTTGGCTAAGGTAGTGGAGGATGGTGGGCAAGTATTCTTTCCCACCGCTTGCCGACTTGGTGGTTTCTCCTCTCAGAGTGATCCCCAGGAAGGAACACAATAAATTTCACCTTATCCACCATCTATCACATCCTCTGGGTGGTACAGTCAATGATGCAATTGACCCCAAATTGTACGTAGTGTTCTATGCCTCTTTTGACAATGCCATAGCGTGGGTGCGCAGGTTTTGGCACTTCTAGCCAAAACTGACATTGAGGCAGCCTTTCGATTGCTGCCCATCCACCCACAGATATTTCAGTCTGTTGGGTTGCATTTGGAAGGGTCAATATTTTGTGGATTGCTGTTTGATGATGGGTTGCGCCATTTCCTGTTTCTTTTTCAAAACTTTCAGTTCCTTTCTTGAATGGGTGGTGCAGGATTTGTCTGATTTGAAGTCCATTATCCATTATTTGGATGATTTCTTGGTTATTAACCCTCTGGAGGCTTGGACTTGCCATTCCTTGTTGTCCACGGTCCAGCATGTGTTTGAGGTTTTTGGGTTGCCGTTGGCACTGGAAAAAACCAAAGATCCCACAGAGGAACTGAAATTTTTAGGTATCATCATTGATATTATTAGGATGGAATGTAGGCTACCCGTTGATAAGCTGGATGACCTTGAGGAAACAATTATCCGTTCTTGTTGTTGTAAGCTGGATGACCTTGAGGAGACAATTATCCGTTCTTGTTGATGTAAGAAATTGCAAGTACAATCCCTGCAGTCTCTGCTGGGCAAGCTCAATTTCGCCTGCCGCATCATGCCTATGGGTCGAAACTTTTACCGCGGCTGGTGGCTACTACTGCTGGGGCGAAATCCCCATACCATTTAGTGAGACTCCACAAGGAACATCGGGAAGATCTGTGGGTTTGGGAGATGTTCCTTGACAAGTACAATGGGTGGTCTTTGTGGATGGAGGTGGCCGTATCCAACTTTAATTTGGACCTCTATACAGACAGAGGCAGGTTCGGTGGGTTATGCAGCCTATGTTTGGGGACAATGGAGTGCGGATGATGGATGGCAGCATGAAGTAATTCAGACTTCATTCGCAACATATTGTGCTATTGGAAATGTTCCCCATAGTGTTGTCTGTTGAAATATGGGGCCAGGAATTTCCGGAACAAGCATGTCCAGTTTCACTGCGATAACCTGGGGGTAGTGAATGTCATTAATACCATTACAGCTTCTTCTCTGCCAGTTGTGCATTTGCTTAGGCGTTTGATTCTACACTGTCTGAATTTAAATGCTTTTGTGTATGCTGTCCATGTGCCCGAGGTGAATAATACAGCGGCTGATGCCCTTCCTCGCCTGCAGTGGGAAAAATTCAGTCAATTGGCTCTGGAGGCTGAGCAGCTTGGAATTCCATGCCCTGGTCATTTGTGGAACATCGCCTTGCTACCGTAGCTGGTTTGATTCAGCAGTAGAGTTGAGCGAACCCGGACTGTAAAGTTCGGGTCCGTACCGAACTTTGGGGTGTCCAGGACCCGGACCCGGACTTTTCAAAAAAAGTCCGGGTTCGGGTCCGGGGTTCTGGTAATTGTAATGCAAAATCTTAAAAATGCTGTAAAAAAGCCCAGGAAGGTCCTAGAGGTCTGCAAAAGGAAGGAAATGTGGGTAAGGGCGGGACAAGTGCCCTACAAAGAAATGGGGACAGGGAAATAACGTTAAATATTTTTTAAAAAATAAAAACATAAAAAATGCAAAAATGGAGATCATCTTCAAAATGGGTCTGAACAAAAATAAAAAATTTTTTATAAATTGCAATAAAGGGACAGGGGTAAAGAAACATCCCGTGAACAGGGCGGGAATGGGTGTAAAGGAAGGAAAACGTCTGGAGATCCTGGAAGGACCCGAAAAAATGTCGTAAAAATTCTAAAACGTAATGTTAATGGTCTTGGGGCCTGGGCTTGGGCCTGAAAAAAACTTTTCAGGCCCAGGCCCAGGACCTGTGGGGTTTCAAGCCATGCCTGGGCTTGAAATGTCAGGCCCAAGCGAGTTGAGATGACGACTTAGTTTGGTCGATGCCATCGTTCCGCTACAAGGTGTTTA
>BLSH010240776.1:204927-219612 GCA_018402905.1 Glandirana rugosa
TACATTTTGCAGAACAGTGATATGGGTACTCCCGGCTTATTTATACTTTTTTGACACAGTTTGAAGATGATTTTAGAACAGTTCTATGGCCTCTAATGTTAATTAATACTTTTCAGACCCATTTTGAAGATGATCTCCATTTTTGCATTTTTTATGGTTTTATTTTTTTTTAAATATTTAAAGTTATTTCCCTGTCCCCATTTCTTTGTAGGTCACTTGTCCCACCCTTACCCACATTTCCTTCCTTTTGCAGACCTCTAGGACCTTCCAGGACTATTTTACAGCATTTTTTGTGCCTAAAAGTCCGGGTCTCCATTGATTTCAATGGGGTTCGGGGTCCGGGACAAAGTTCGGGTTCTGTCCGGACCCGAACCCGGACTTTGTCCCGAAGTTCGGCCGAACCAGCAGAACCCGGACTTCTCGAAGTTCGCTCAACTCTATTCAGCAGTCATTTTGTCCACATTCGTGGACAGCATATGAACCGGTCTGGCACGAATGGCACGAATTGGTAAGTTCGGTGGGTGGTTGCTTTCAGGAGGAAGATCGGTTGCATGTTCTGTTATATTTCAATGGTAAGAACTTCAAGGAAGTTCCTCGCTGAATCGCAAGATGGCGGGCCTGGCATTTCTGTTTCGACTTTCAGGGTTGGCGGACGTCACAAAATCTTTTTTGGTGAAAAAAGCTCTGTGGGATTACAGGAAGGGTAGGCAGGTTCTGGATTCCCGCCACCCCATTTCCTTCGACATGCTGGGAGTACTCTTGGAGCATTTGCCTAAGGTTTGCTCTTCTCTGTGGGACCACTTTTGTTCTGGCTTTTTTTGGGGCCCTCCGGGTGGGTGAACTGGTGAGTCCTGCTTCCCCTTGTTGGGGGAGGGTTGGGGGCTTCAGACGTCACGGTTCATGGTGACAGGGTTTCTTTGTTTATTCGGAGGTCTAAGACTGATCAGATCGGCCGCGGAACGAATGTCGAGCTCGAACGGGTTCCCTATTCTTCTTCTTGCCCAGTCACTGTGATCGATTGGTTGAAGCTCAGCCCGATAGGGCCAGGGCCTCTTTTGCCACATGCCGATGGTTCGGCATTTTCACAGTTTCAGCTCATCTCGGTTTTTAGGAAGTGCCTACTGTATGCTGGTTTTACTCCAACGGACTTCACTTCCCATTCTTTCAGGATTGGGGCTGCCACGGAGGCTGCTAGATGGGGCCTGAGTGATCAGGTTTTAGAGCACATTAGGCACTGGAAATCCCGGTGTTTCAGTTTATATGTTCGTCCTCATCTGTCACGTACCTGATGGTGGAGTCTGGCTTATGCAGAAGGCAACCTCTCTTACGGCCCTGGTTCCAGAACCCCTGATAGAGCAGACAGGGAGCGCTGGAGCACTGGGGAGCATGAGGGCTGGATAGGACACTTGTGATGGTAAGATGTAGTCCAGAAGGTCGTGCAAGATGGAAGAGTAGTGAGACAGGCCAGGTCGATAACATGCGGGCTGAGCAGTACAGGAGGAGCAGGCAGTCGGGTGGTCAGGTGCAGGCAGGGTCGTTAACAGGCAGGCAGATTGAAGTACACAGGGATCAGACAGAAGAGTGGTCGTAGGCAAGCCGGGGTCGGTGCAGGCGGAGTTCAAGCAGATCCGGGTTCAGGCCGGGTCACAGGTAACAGGTAGCTCAGGACTGGTCGCTCAGGAACACGGTAACGCTGTAGAACGGACAGCACTTACTACAGGAAGCAGGAAGTTCAAATAGAGCTGCTACTCCATCAGTTCGAGGAAACAACAATCAAATGCAACTAACCCTCAGCACAGTCTTCTCCTAACATCATCTCTTATAAGCTTGCTGGTTGTTACATTTTCCCTGTGTTTCTGTCTTCCGTTGTTCTGGGTCAAAATTTTGTTTGTCTCTGTCTGTTTATGTTCCAGTCTTTATGTGTTGCTTGTGATTCAAAAATGTTTGTGTTTTTTAGACAGAGAATGTTTGGTGTGGATACACGGTCACTCCTATGTTTATTAGGGTGCCAAGAGGGCTGCAGTCAGACCAGAGAGCAGGCAGTTGGGGTTTCCATGGAGTACAGCCAGTGTGAGGCGGATCGGTGTCCTGGGTATGCTGTGGTCCCAGGTGTTGCCAGAGGTCCATCATTATGCCAGATTGGATAGACCCCCTAGACTCCCAGACAACTTGTTGCATTCCATGTTGGGGGTAATTATTTCGGGCTCCGTGCTGCACGGAAATTGATCTGAAAGGTAAAGTTGGATTTTCTTCGTCTGAGATCCTTTTTCCCAGAAACCATTGTGGTGTGGTCCGACATAGTGGGCAGATCTGCTTGGCGCCTGGCATGCTCTGTGGATAAGCTCAATAAGGCTAGGATAAAGGTGAACAAAGAAGTGTCTACATTTTTTGCCAGAAACGGCGGCCTGGTGGTGTGTCATTTGGAGGGGGATAACTGGATCTATTTGAGGGGGGGGGGTGGGAACTTGGTGCTTGATACAGCTGATTCGGTAGACCATGCATGCCTCCGAATACCTAGACTTGAGAGAGTCAGTATTATACATTAGCGGAGTAAAGTTTATCTGTTATGGAATGTATTAAAAGACGTATTTGTAAAATTTGTGTTTTGTAAATAAAAGGCAGCTATTGCCATTTAAATTCCATTTTAAGGTGGTTGTGTCTTATTTATATAAGGTGGGTAAGGTGGGAAGTCTGGTTTGGTCTTGGCAGCCAAAAAATCAGCAATACACCAGTCATGCTAATTGCAGGGCAGTCATTTAGCTTTGCCACACTGTACCAGGAAGTACATTTACTGGTAGGATTTCTTAGTAAGAAATGTTGCAACAGATTCACATTTGCTTACAAAAACTGTATACGGTAAACATGATGTCAAACATACTAAAAAATACATTTGGGTTCACTTACACTTAAAAAAAACCCCAAATGACTGGTTTCACGTCTCTGTTTTAGCAGTCACAAGTTAGTCATGCAGTGGAATATTCTAACTAAAGTTTTTTATGTTGTTATTTCTTTTATACCAGTGTATTATGCACAAGTTCAAAGTCCACCTTTCACAACAGCCCAATTCCCCAGCATACTCTCCATCTAATTAGTACAAAAACCCAATTAAACTGTTTTAACATATTAGGTAAAAAGCAGAGGTGAAAGCACACTGCATCAGAGGTTTTTGTTGCATATATTTGTAAAAATATTAGAAACCACACCACAGGGTCAAGCCACCTCTGTAAAGTGAGGTGCCTAACTCTTAACTATCTGAGCTCTCAACTTGGGAAATAAGTATAGTGGCTTAGTGGTTAGAGGTTTTTATGCCTTGTCTCTAATATGTGTGAACAAATTGACTATGCACATGTATTATCACATTATGCAAGGCGGTCCTAATCCTGAGAAATCAGGAGTGTTAAGGAAAGGCGACCTACCTCAAGAGAAAATCCCCATGAAAATCCTTTGGAGAAAGGCCACCAGAACTAGTATCCCCATTGAAAGATTCCCCCTCAATTCTTGTTATGATGACATTTTTTGTTTGGTCATAACAGGCAACAGGACACATCAAGCACATCATAAAATGTCAACCACATAATTTGTATCTGAGTGCATCAGATATAGTGACTAGAGAACTGTCCCATACAACTGACCTGTACATCGCCAAGAGTCAGATGCAGCTAAATGGATTTATACATACATGCAATTTGAGAGCAGCCCTACCCTCTTTAAAAATTTCTGATGACTGGCTAGCTTGAACATGTATTGCAATATATGTGAACTACAAATCCCCGTTTTTCTTTTTTTTTTTTTTTACAAAGCTTGCTAGAAAGCATATATAGCAGTATTCAGAGGGCTCATCTAGAATTTTTAGTTTTAACATGTGGTTATACGCCTTTAGCACCTGATGGATTATATACATGTAGAAGCTATCGGGATTTGAGCACAGGTATATCTTCTGTTGCATTGCAGGTCAGTGACCAGACCTGAACCATGCAGCTCTCCTATAACTTGTGTCTATTTGCCCCATATCCACTGGAGCATTTGCATTTTGCAGAGCAGAGTAGGACTGGCTAGAGAGGGATTACTTTGACGTAGATGGAGAGCTTGAACATCATCATGTATTGCGATGTATGTGAACTAAAAATCCCTGTTTTTTGTAAAGTTTGCTAGAAAGGGTGTATAGCAGTGTGTAGAGGGTTCAGACACATTTTTTTATCCTTAACATGTGGTCACACCCCTTTAGCACTCGATGGATTATATACACGTAGAAACTATTTTGGGATTTGAGCACAGGTATATCTTACTTCTGTTGCATTGCAGGTCAGTGGCCAGACATGCTTAGGGCAGTTGTGGAGCCCTGTATACTGTATAGCTGTACCAAAGCCAACACAGCAAACCATGACCGCCACTCAGATCAATGTATAACTAGCTAAATGGGAAATATATATATATATATATATATATACACTTGGGCAGAGCAATACACCAGCACACTCTCCAGCTAATCAGTGCAAAAGCATAATGGAATGGTTTCAAAATGTTTGTTAAAATACAGAGGTGAAACCATTGTGCTAATAAAACCTTTAAAAAGTAATTTTGGTACCTGAGGTATTAACCGTGCTAGACCAGGTAAGTACATGACACTTTTAGGTGAAGTGGGATTAGGGACAAATTCAAAAATGGCATTCATATAATGCAGTTTGTCACTAGCACTACTACAGCAGTTTTAGTTTTTCTAGTCCTCCCTTAACATAGTATTATTTCCTGTTGACCCAGCCAGTAAGTTTGGTATTTTTCAACTTCCTTTAATAGACCAAGCTGTCCAGCAAAGCGGCAGTTAGAGGATTTAGACAAACCATGTAACACTGACAAGGGTGATTACAATGGTCATCTTTTATTCATTTAGTTAAAATATTTACCCAGAAAGGGAAAAAACTGGTTCTACAACTGCTTAAAAGGTGTTAGCTGAAGTTAGGCTTTAATTTGTTGGTCACTTATGTGAAGTCTATCTAAATATTCTAATCCATATTAACATATCCCTCTTCACAGATCGACAGTGCTTTCAAGGGTGACCACGCTGCTCCTCCATTGATACAGTGATACAGCCACACTAAGGCTATGTTCACACTGATCTGACATGAACGTTGTACGACTTCTGATACGACTTTGCCCCGCAACTTAGTGACCGACTTCCATGTGACTTCAATGAACGGGATCCGACTTTGATCCGACCATACCAGACCCTTTGGTCTGGTATGGATTTTGAGGGGAAACTCCACACCAAAAATAAACGGCTTGGGGTCCCCCCCACAATCCATATCAGACCCTTATCCAAGCATGCAGCCTAGCAGGTCAGGAAGGGGGGGCAAGCGAATGGCCTCCCCCCTCCTGGACCATACCAGGCCACATGCCCTCAACATGGGGGGGCGAGGTGGATGCTTTAGGGCAGTGGGGCTCTGTTGATGGGGACAAGGACCTCTTCCTAACAACCCTCGGCAGTGGTTGTGGGGGTCTGCGGGCAGGAGGATTATCGAATCTGGGGGTCCCCAGAACCTGGCCCCTCCAATGTGAATGAGTATGGGGTACATTGTACCCCTACCCATTCACCCCTAAAAAAAGTAGTGTAGTGTAAATAAAAACAAGAGACAGACTTTATTAAAAGTGAAGAATGTCCCCCGTTGTAGCTCCAACGTGTTTTTTTTCTCCAGTCTTCTCCCTCAGCTGCTGTCTTCTCCTTCCGGTGATGTGTTCTTCTTCCGGTCTTCTCCCACCACTGCTGTCTTCTCTGCTGCTGACCTGGTCCTCCTCTGATGCTGGCTCCCACCATTGTGTCATCTGCGATGTCTGCCATTTCTTATATAGCCATGGGGCGTGGCCAGCCGGTGACATCAGCTTGTAATGTCATGTGACTGGAGAAAAAAAAAAACAGCATTTTGTTTGCACATGATTGGATGATGGAAGTCAGTAGAGCTCTCCCTCATTTACTAAACTATGGAGCAGCTGCACTTGCAAAAGTGCACAGTCTATTTGCCTTTCGTAAATCAGCTTGACAGTGTTTTTATTAACTTTAATTTATACCGGAGTTTTTTTTTATTTGATTTCTAAAATTTCTTATTGTTATGCTGAATCTAAATGGCACTAAGCAGGTAAGGTAAGATCCCACTTGTACTCTTCTGCTGTAAGCCCCACATAGACTTGCCCCTCTAAACCCATATGGCTGTAGCCAGGACATTTTTCAGTGGGAACTCAGGGGAATGTAGTTCTCGCACCTCTGAATGGGGTGCTGGGGTGTGCTAAAGGGTCTATTGATCCTGGCTGGTGGGGGATCTATTGTTCCTGGAGGAGATCTATTTTTGCATGGCAGTCTATTGTTGCTGGGGATTTATATTATTGTTGCTGGTGAGGGATCTATTATTGCTGAAGGAGAAGGGCTTATTTTGCTGTTGGGTCAATTGTTGCTGAAAGTTATCTACTGTTGAGGGAGGGGCCTATTGTTGCTGACTGCTGGGGTATCTATTGTTTGTATTGTATATTTGTGTGGCAGTCTATTGCTGCTGGAGAGTTCTATTTTTACTGGTGGGGGAACTATTGTTGCTGGTTGGGCTTATGTTGCTGAGGGGGAGGTCAATTGTTGCTGGAAGGGATCTACTGTTGAGAGAGGGGTCTATTGTTGCTGGCTGCTGGAAAGTCTATTAATGCTGGGCTGGCTGCTGGGAAATCTGTTATTGCTGCCAGGGTCTATTGTTGTTGGGGTCCATTGTTGTGGGTGGGAGGGGGGTTATTGTAGGGGGTCTATTGCTGCTAGCTGTAGGGAATCTACTTTACTGCTTTCTTATTATTATTAACACATTCCATACAAATTACTTATCACCACAAAATGATACTTGGTTTTGTATTCTCTAAAAGGGGTGGTGCAGGGAGATGGGTAGGGGGTGGAACCAAAGGTCAGTGCTCAGAGGTGGGTAGGGGGCGAAGACTCAGGGACCCAGAAAGGGGGAGTTCCTGCACCTATTCTCAGAGGAAAAAAAGCCCTGGCCACAGTACAATAGATTAAGTAGAGAGTATTGTACAAAAGAACTTTGCTCACAGTGCAGGTACTTTTCATCTTGCCTGTCTGGGATAGAAATTAACATAAATACAGTGGCAGAACTACCAGGGTCGCAAAGGATGCACTTTAGACTGGGCCTTGGTGTTCTGACACTATGGGGGGCCCAAGACAGCAGGAAGAGGGCCCGCTGCAGAAGATGTGAAAGGGTCTTGCTGTGGCCCCAAAGTCATTTGACGTGATTGCAGATTGCTTGTGATTTCCCCATGACTTGCTTGCGACTTTTGTGATGTAACTACTTCCTAACCAGCAGCCGCAGTTTTACTGCTGCAGGTTGGCACCGGTGCACGAATCGCAGTCATTGTACGTCGGCCGTGCGTGCGTGATTTTTGCTGGCAACCCGCGATTGGTTAGTACAGAGGCAGAATGGGGATCTGCCAATGTAAACAAGGCAGGTCCCCGTTCTGACATGGGACATGACAGAGATCTACTGTTCCCAGTCATCGAGAACAGTGATCTCTGTCATGTCCCTGGCAGCCCATCCCCCCTACAGTTAGAATACACCTAGGGAACACAGTTAACCCCTTGATCGCCCTCTAGTGTTTAACTCCTTCCCTGCCAGTGTCATTTTTACATTGATCAGTGCATCTTTATAGCACTGATCAATGTTATAATGTCACTGGTCCCCAAAAAGTGTCCGCCGTAAAGGCGCAGTCCCACTAAAAATCGCAGATCGCAGCCATTAGTAGTAAAAACAATAAAAATAAAATAAAAGTCCCTAAACCTATCCCATAGTTTGTAGACGTAATAACTTTTGCGCAACCCAATCAATATACGCCTATTTCGATTTTTTTGTTACCAAAAATATGTAGAAGTATAAATCAGCCTAAACTGATGAATACATTCTTTTTTTATATTTTTTTGGATATTTATTATAACAAAAAGTTTTTTTTCAAAATTTTTGCACTTTGTTTATAGCGCAAAAAATAAAAAAGAGGTGATCAAATACCATCAAAAGAAAGCTCTATTTGTGGGAAAAAAAGGACGTCAATTTTATTTAGGTACAACGTCGCAGGACCGCGCAATTGTCAGTTAAAGTGACTCAGTGCCGTATCGCAAAAAATGGCCTGGTCATTAAGGGGGCAAATCCTTCTGGGGCTGAGGTGGTTAAAGGGTCTGCAAAGATTTTAAAGAATAAAAGGCCCTGGTTTCAGAGGGAAGGGCCATGGGACCGATGAAAAGGGCCTTGTATTTGATGGAAAGGGCCCCGGTGGTCAGGGGGGCCCTTCATGGTTTCTTGTACCTGAAGATTCTAGTTATGCCTCTGTATAAATATATGCTTCAGTTACAGTGGTTTTAAACCATTACATCTTACATATACCCAGTGAAGTGACTGGCCTCAGGTGAGGAAACAAATCCTCCAACATAAGTTGTACATGTTTATCTGCTGCTTCTCTACAGCCATTCAAAGTCCAGGATTTATACAGCTTGTCAGAGCTGTTAGAATGCAGGGAGCGAATAGCTGAAGTTACACTCTGCATTGCTCAGTGAGAGCTGATTGGAGGGAAGGGACACACCCCCTTCACATAGGAACAGAGTTGAGGCTGTCAATCACAGGCTGTGTGCTGGAGATCCCTCCTTTGTCACCTTTTTACCTCTTGGTGTCAGAAAAACCTTTCAGAAGTGGCTCATGCAGATAGCAGAGGAATGAGGCAGCAGACAGAAATGACACTTAGTGCTCTGGGTTGAGTTAAAGAGGAAGTAAACCCTGATGAGGTTTACTTCCTCTATGTTACCCTGCAATGTTTAAAAGCATAATGGGCTAGTATGCATTGCATAATAGCCCATTATGTGCCACTTACCTGCACTGCAAGCCCGCAATGTCCCTGCTCCAGGCCGCATCCATCCTCTGCCCCTCTTCCTTCCGGGGCCACGATCTCCGGCTCTGTGACTGGCCGGAGTCACGTGACGTCACTCCCGCGCATGCTCGTGTGAGCCGCCAGTCACGGCACAGTGTCAGTGGAGAAACGACATGGAGGCCGTTTCATCACTGCGCATGAGCCAAATTTACATCGGCACATGCAGAACACTGTATATCTCCTAAACCATACAGGTTTGGGAGATATGCAGGGTACCTACAGGTAAGCCTTATTACAGGTTTACCTGTAGGTTAAAGTGGATGTCACAGGTTGACAACCATTTTAAGTACACACTATAGAGAGATATGCCTTGTTCGTATTTCATGTCAGGGGTTTATGACCACTTAAGAGTGTAAGGTCTTGTTCACATGGAAAAACTACATTGTACGCCCATGCCAAGGCTGTGTTTGCTTGCTCAGGCAGTCACATTCATGTCAATTGGGATTCAGCGGCTGCACGGACACAGCCGCCACTCCCAATTTGGCAGCCATGCGGGTGCGAGTTCACGGACACGAACACACACTGGATTGATTTACTAAAACTGGAGAGTGCAAAATCTGGTGTAGCTGTGCATAGAAACCAATCAGCTTCTAGGTTTGTTTGTCAAAGCTTAAAGAGGTTGTAACCATTAAAAACAAAAAAGAGATCCTGTTCCCTTATAGCAGGTTAAACAGTAGAGTGCTTATGCTGTGTAACCTGTCCCTCTCTAAGCTGTAAAAAACCTAGTCGATTCTGCCTGTTCCTGTGTCCCCCTTAGTG
Source organism: Glandirana rugosa (assembly GCA_018402905.1). NCBI lineage: Eukaryota > Metazoa > Chordata > Amphibia > Anura > Ranidae > Glandirana > Glandirana rugosa. Next base: position 214,633 of record BLSH010240776.1, read on the forward strand.
CGCTGACCATGGTAATTATTGCTGCTGATCCATGATTACCGTGGTCAGGTTACCTGCCTCTGTCATCCTGCTGCTCTCCTCTCTCTTCCTCTCCCCCTCCCTCTCTACCTGTGAGCTCCTGTGTGTGTGAGCGATCTCCTTCACCCCTCCCCCTCCCCTCCTACCACTATTAGTAGCTGGCAGTAAAGTTAAATAAAGATGACTGCCAGCCCCTCTGTTTTATCAAGCCATCCTCCCACAGTGTAAATGTTTGTGTAAAACGATGGCTCTAAATGCCTTATCTCAGATCTTTTCTGGCCGGTCAAGTGACCTCTGGCCGCTCTCCTCCTCATTTCTAAAGGCTACAGCGGGAGGGGCTGAGCAGACAGCACATCGGTCACATGACCTCCTCGGCTGACGTCAGAGGGGATCTTGGCCCCTCCCACCATAGCCCTTAGATCATAGTTTGCAAGGTTGAAAAAAGTCCATCGAGTCCAACTTATGTGTGCTTTTATGTCAATATTACATGGTATACCCCTCAATGTTGTGATCCCTTAGGTGCCGATTTAATAGTTTTTTGAAATTGTCTATGCTCCCAGCTGAAACCACTGCTTGTGAAAGAGAATTCTGCATCCTCACTGCTCTTACTGTAAAGAACCCTCTACACATTTTGAGGTTAAACCCCTTTTCTTCTAATTTTAGTGAATGGTCGCATGTCTTTTCGTCTCCCTTGCGTGGAGAAGTTTTGTCGCTATTGTCCCCTCTCAAGCGTCTCTTCTCCAGAGACAATAAGTTCAATGCTCATAATCTTTCCTCATAACAAAGGTCCTCCAATCCCTTAATTAGCTTTGTTGCCCTTCTCTGAACCCTTTTCAGTTCCAGGGCATCCTTCCTGAGGACTGGAGCCCAGAACTGGACAGCATACTCCAGGTGCGGTCTCACCAGAGACTTGTATAATGGGAGATTTATTGATCGGAGGAGGAGAGCCACCGGAGGTCATGTGACTGTGATCCGAGATAAGGTATTTAGAGGCTTCGTTTTAAACAAACATTTACACTGTGTAGGATCACTTAATGGAGCAGAGGGGCTGGCAGTGATTTACTTTACAACCACTTTAATTGAACAAGCTTAAGTTAGAAGCTGATTGGCTACCATGCAGAGCTGCACCAGATTTTGCACTCTCCAGTTTTAGTAAATCGCCCCCATGTCTGTATTCGGGTCATGCACCTGCATTCACACTGCTGTCAAATTGGGAGCAATGGCTGTGTAGGAATCCCTGTCACAGGAATTGAGTTTGTAGTGTTTCACTTATTTTTCATTTCATGCGTTTTAGACTAAATAACATTTTTACAAATATGTGGTCATTTTCCGTGAGATATCTATTTGAGCTCATCACACCACCAGTCCATACAATAAAACATATTTCAGACAACTGTCAGTGTGAGCTCCAGCAGTGGGGCAGTGTAAGTGCATTGCTCTGTTTACTTTTTGTTTTTCTTTTAACTTTATTTGAAGTGTTGCATAATGACACATAATTGAAGTCTCTGCACCCCAGCGTTATGGTATGAATGGGACACATATAAAACAATTTTTCTCATCAGCAGTATATAGCAGTCTTGTGACTTCTATCAGTGTCTGATTAAAGCTTGTAGGAGGAGTTTTCATTCTCCCCGAGTGTTCTATGAGGCTGCATGACCCCTGACCCTCTGTCTGGACAGTGCTTATTGGCCCTGTGCTGATTTCATGCACCCTCCCAAGATTAAGAAAACTCTCTAGCAATACACACCAAACTGAGCATGTCCAGCTTGCCCCCAAGGCTCTGTTCTATCAGGAGATGGATTGGGGACAGTGGAAGTAGGGTAGGATTAGAGAAGACAGGATCAAACAGCCTTTTTACACAATACAGAGGATTAACCCCTTAGGCTCCACAGTGAGTATGACAAGCATGCTTTTCTGCATATACAGACTGATTTTACTATATACAAACAGTGTTAATCAGGTTACTCTTAATTGTTTTGATGAATATAGTCTGTTGCTAGAGTGCTAAATATTAAAATTGCATACAGCTAATCAAGCTAGAGAAATGACTCCCCGCCTGCCTGCTCTATTCAGACAGGGCCAATTAAAAATTCCATTAGAAAGCAACAGAGTCAAAGGGAAAATCTACTGCTGTGCTAGAAAATGCAGAATGCTGTGCAATGTGTGTGTCAGGGTGTATACGTAAAAAGACAAAAAACTAAAAAAATTTTAAATATGAATTTTTAAAAGTTTTAAAGGCTTGTTAAAAATGAAATAAAATTAAACTTAAAAATGGATTTTAACTCTTAGATTCTCTGTTAGAATATAGAGAAAAACAAAGGTGCATAGCTTCTCTACTAGGCAAGGCAATTAAAATGAAAGGTTATGTAATGTGTAGAAAAATGGGTTTGAGTATGTGAAGAAAAAAAATAAAATAATTGAAGAATGTTCCTTTTTAAAATTTGCAGCTGTGTACACATCACAGAATGTACTTGAAAAATGTTTGTGAAGAGTGAAGGCTAGGTGCTGTTAGTGTTCTGCACTGTGTATTGTGTTAGATGAAAGCAGAGACCGCCAGCTCCCATCATCCCTGACAGTCAGATGTCACTGCATGAATGACATACAGCACAATTTACGGACCATCTGCCAGGACTGTAATCCATAAAAATCATCATTATTCTCATCCTCTTTTACTCTTCACAACGTGAGAGAAAATAAAAAAATCAGCTGTTATTAGCATGTATTTTAGGTTTATTGTGTTACATCAATGCATAGATTATGCAAGCTAAGTTAAAAGCGGAACTTAAAGCGGTTGTTACCCAAAACTTCATATTTCTGATATGTGCCTACTATACCATGTACTTGTATGGGAAGTAGTGTGGACAAGAAAAATGGACTTTGTAGGCATGCAGTGCAGTAAAACAGTATCTTTATTTGTTACAAAAAGAGGCACAGAGCCTATTTCACATATCGTACAAAAAGTGTTCAGTTAAAAACATCACAATGAAGAACAATAATAACATGCTCGCTGGCGCTAATCTCCTCTATCACCGACCATCCAGCTGGGATAGGCAGGGAGAAAAGAGATGGGCGCGAGTGATTTTATCTACTTAAAACCTGGTGTGAAACCCTGATAAATGCAACAGATATATGATATATCGATATTCAGAAAATAGGTAATGTATACAGAATGAAAGCAGGGTTCAAACCACCAGGAAGTGAAATAACTCATAAGATTTGGCTCAACTAGTTTCACGCTGTGAAATTACGCTTTGTCTGGAGCTGTCAGTATTAATCTAATGAGAGTAAACACAAGCATGTCAAAAAATTAGAAAGACAAAGTAAAGATTAGGAAATTCTTAAGGTATAAAATGCAACAATTCTGGGAAGTGAGTAAAAGCCACTTACATAGTAGAAATGGGTAGCCTATAAGTAGCAGCACGCGTCCCTACCCAAAACCACCCAGATGACGCTAAGGAATGGGCCCCAAGGTGGCAGTCCCAAACCGCACAAAGGCAAACTGAAGGCTGTGTATGGGAGGTATGGGGGTCTGCACACAATAAAAATTCATAAGAACGTATTTATTGTAAGGCAGTAGAGTATATGCGTATGCATAAATGGATGTAGCGAGTTAAAAGTATATATATATGCGCACATATGAATAAATCTATCTATTATGAGGAGCCGCAAAAAACTGCGTGCTCTAACATAAGCCCAACATAGTGTATCCAGTAAGGTTATATGCACATGGTTATAAACCCCTCAAGATGAGGGGACAATGGGTAATATTGATGAAATTACCTGAGAAATATGATAAAAATGGGAAGTCCAGGTATATGCTGGTAGTAGATTAATGGGTCGTGGGTCTGTGGTGTGCTCTCACTGGTCAGGAAATAGCCCGTTCCCACAGCAGGGCCGAGGTTAGTAGAGAGCACCGTTTCCCTATAGCCAAAGTTTAAACAAAGATAGATATACCAATAAGTTGCATCTGTATGATAAAAATATAAGCCAATGAGCCCGCTGGTAATAGAGATTAAGAATGCCCAGAAGGTATCACCCAAAGTGAACATTGGGCTTACCTTTAATCATATAAGAGCAGTGGGGATACCCGGAAGATCTCTCAGCCGTGGTGGACTGTGTGCGGCTACCTAAAGTGCCCAGGGGAGACCGCCCACTATTTAAGTGAGCGGACCCCAATCTGTGGCGTCTTCCCAGAGAGACACACCATGTACACACATGCCCGCGGCCGCAAAGAATATGTAGACGGAGGCCGCCCTAGCAAGGGAGGAAGCATGGCGCCATGGGGGAGTATGGAGGGCCACCAAAGAGCTACCTCTGGTGGTTCCCTCCCATGCCGCAGTGTCACTGGCTCCAGGCAAGCCCCACGAAGTGGAGGATGCAAAAGAGGGTGGCAAATATGGCGTTTTCAGCCACATACCTACCCAAAAAGAGGCACCCTCCCCCATAGTCAAACACAACAGTCTAAAACCTATCCCAAATCCAATCCTAAAAACATGGTCCCCACCCCCACACAATCTACACATTCACAAGGAAACCCCCACCTTCTGGGGGGTTTTTTACCAAAGGCCCGCCAAGTAGAGGGGCGACCCAAAACAGAAACCATTTTTTGGGGGGTCTTCCACCCCCAAAGGAACACTTACACATCTAACACACCCCCACCCCTGGTACAAAAATCCTAACCTAAACCCTATCCAAAATCTGACAACACAAACTGATACCCCCTCCCACGGAGAAAAACCCATCCATACACCGACTTTTGCGGTATAAACGGTGGGAGAAAACGTAGGAGGTGAAGCACCCCGAACGGACCTCGGTCACTGTGACGCCGTACCCTCCCTTGGTGGTCTCCATCGAGAAACCACCGGGAGGTATGAGGGGGTACCGCGGTACGAAGGAGGGAACGATCCCGCCGGAGGCAGATGTATAAGAAACGCCGGCGCCCGTACACACATGTACCACACA
>BLSH010240776.1:219622-236478 GCA_018402905.1 Glandirana rugosa
TTAGCGGTATAAAGGTGTATAATACCAGTTGAAGAGATTCCTTGCAGGCCCGGAGGAACTACGGGTCGAACACTCCCTACGATCTCATTTCTCGGTGGTGCAGGTTCAAGTACTCCTCCCGTGGTCCGCCGTCCCTGTAAGGGAGTTACGCACACTCCTCTAGGTATCACAGAGTTTACATTCTCCCATTACACTCCTGTACACCGTATTCCCTTTGTAGTTGATTTCATGACCGTAAAAGGTTGTCCCTCGGAAGGAATGGTACCGCCCAATGTCCACCTCTAGAATTACAGAATTCATTGCAGAATACAAATCACTCGTTCTTAATGCTTACCAAAATGGTCTGATTGATCAAAACACTTATGATCTCCTTAATGTCAAAGATCCCAAAGAGGTGACATTCTACGTCCTACCTAAAATTCATAAAAGACTAGACAAACCCAGAGGAAGACCCATCATATCAGGGGTGGGCTCCCTGTTGGAAAATGCCAGTACTTTAGTTGATGTTTCCCTTATGCCACATGTCCTCACATTACCCTCTTACATTTGAGACACTATGGATCTCCTCACACGCATTGAGGGAATGTCCCTGCCGCCTGGTGCCCTCCTCATGAACTTGGACGTGGTGGCTCTTTACTCTAGCATCCCTCACAAGCTGGGCATCAAGGAGGCCCGGACGTTCCTTAGAGAAGTTGACCATAATATGTGGAAATATGGCGATTTCGCCATACAACTACCGGTGTTACAATTTATGCTTACTCACAATTGGTTTTATTTCCGCGATACCCACTACCTCCAGGTGCACGGAGTCGCAATGGGGCACCCTCATATGTGAACCTGTATCTGGGGGGTTGGGAACGTGACGTCTTCACTGATGAGGGCCTAAGTCATTTTACTGACCAGGTTCTCTGCTGGTTCCGGGTCATTGACAATATTTTTGTCGTTTGGAACCTATTTCAGTTCATCAACGGTCTTAATGACAATACATATAACTTGAAACTTACACCTAATTCTCATACTCAATATATTACTTTTTTAGACCTTTCTATATACATAGACCAACACCACTGCCTGACAACCAGTCCCTTTCACAAGGAGACGGCTTTTAATACAATTCTGAATGCTCATAGTGCACATCCTGTACATCTCAAACGGAGCATACCATATGCGCAATACCTCTGGATACGACGAAACTGTGCTAGATTAGAGGATTTTTTGATCCAGGCCGCCTCCTTGTGTGAGAGACTTACTAGGCGTGGCTATAGTAAATCTCTATTAAAGAGGGCCTTTCATAGGGCCCTCTCACAGGATAGACACCACCTGATATTCAAAACCAACCAATTTAAACATCAAAATTCCATATCCCTGGTTAAATTCATTACTAAATTTTCCTCTCAGCATTTCCAGTTACGCCAACTCCTTAACAGACACTGGCACCTCTTAACTGAGGGACATATCCCTACGAGACCAATTGACACAGAGTCATTATATCCCCACACGCCATAGAGAGGCCCCTAGAAAGGGCATCTCAAAATGTGGTACATGTGACACATGCCCTTGGATCATGGAGGGCACTGTCTTTACACGCCCCAACGGGGAAATTTTTAGTCCCAGATTTTTTGACAATTGTAATACCCAAGGGCTAGTTTATCTCATGATTTGCACATGCGAGGCATTCTACATTGGCAAAACAATACACCAACTAAGCCAATGGATAGGTGATTATATTTACTATTCAGGTAATGGCAAGATGGTCACACCTGTCAGTCACCATTTAGACATTTACCACAGATTTAACACACAGTTTGTCAATTTTTTAGTGCTTGAAACTATCCCAGCCAATCTCATAGGTGGCCCTTGGGATAAGATTATTCTCCAAAGGGAGACATTGTGGAGTGAGCGCCTGGAAGCTACCAAAGCCCCAGGCCTCAACGAAGTCCTTACCTATAAACCATTTTTATTAGGGATTCTTTCTCATTTCATTTGACCCTCTATGTGTTCATATTCATAATGATTTCACCCTCACTGTTTGAGGACTCCATGTACATATACACTTATCTATTTACATAATGTCTTTGTCTCTCCCTTCCAATGTCTGGATTACTTGCTTGTTTTCCATTTTCTTATCCATACTTACCTTCCTGTCACAGGGGTCATAAAATTACACAATTGTTCTTTAATGTGATATGTATTTATTTCCAGAGTATATTTGTTACCTTGTGTTGAGCCATCCCAGGCTCCTTTGTTCTTTACATATAGGCCTTTATTTATTAAATATTTTTTTTTTCTGCAGCATGCTTCTCTATGTACGCTCTGGTCAATTTCTTTTCATTCCCCCATGGATGGGCTTTGGGTGATGCCCCCTCATGCTTTGACTGCGGGGGCAGGTGCCTCTTTTTGGGTAAGTATGCGGCTGAAAGCGCCGTATGTGCCGTCTCCTTCGCATCCTCCACTTGCCTGGAACCAGTGATGATGCGGCGTGGGAGGGAACCACCAGAGGGAGCTCTTTGGTGGCCCTCCATACCCCCCCCCCCCATGGCGCTATGCTTCCTCCCTTGCTAGGGCGGGCTCCGTCTGCATATTTTTTTAGGCAGTAGGCCCGGCGCATGTGCGGGAGTAGGATGCCGGGTCGGAGACATCACACGCCATCCTACACAGCGTGTCTCTCTGGGAAGATGCCACCGATTGGGGTCTGCTCACTTAAATAGTAGGCCGTCTCCCCTGGGCACTTTAGGTAGCCACACGCAGTCCACCATGGCTGAGAGATCTTCCGAGTATCCCCACTGCTTTTATATGCTTAAAGGTAAGCCCTATGTTCACTTTGGGTGATACCTTCTGGGCATTCTTAATCTCTATTACCAGCGGGCTCATTGGCTTATATTTTTATCCTACAGATGTAACTTATTGGTATATCTACCTTTGTTTAAACTTTGGCCATAGGGAAATGGTGCTCACCACAGACCCACGACCCATTAATCTACTACCAGCATATACCTGGACCATGGGCATCCGCAGGTAGGGGCAAGGGGGGCGGTTGCCCCCCCTGGAATCTGGGGTTCCCCACTAGTTCCTTATCCTCTTGAGCCATGTATGCGGTTTCTGACAGTCTCTTGGGTTATGTATGCAGTTTCTGATTATCTCTTGTGCTATGTCTGCAGTCTCTAACCGTCTCCTGTAGTATGTCCGCAGTCTCTGACCGTCTCCTGTACCATGTCTGCAGTCTCTGACCGTCTCCTGTACCATGTCTGCAGTCTCTGACCGTCTCCTGTACCATGTCTGCAGTCTCTAAACGTCTCCTGTACCATGTCCGCAGTCTCTGACAGTCTCCTGTACCATGTCCGCAGTCTCTGACCGTCTCCTGTATCATGTCCGCAGTCTCTGACCATCTCCTGTATCATGTCTGCAGTCTCTGATGTCTCCTGTACTATGTCTGCAGTCTCCGACCATCTCTTGTATCATGTCTGCAGTGTCTGACCATCTCTTGTACCATGTCTGCAGTCTCTGACTGTCTCTTGTATCATGTCTGTAGTCTCTGACTATGTCCTATACTATGTCTGCAGTCTCTGACCGTCTTCTGTACAATGTCTGCAGTCTCTGACCGTCTTCTGCACAATGTCTGCAGTCTCTGACCGTCTCCTGTACCATGTCTGCAGTCTCTGACCGTCTTCTGTACAATGTCTGCAGTCTCTGACCGTCTCCTGTATCATGTCTGCAGTCTCTGACTGTTTCCTGTACAATGACTGTGGTCTCTGACCGCGATAATGTGTTAATGACATTGTCAAAAAGGCGCAGAGCATGGGTGACCTTAAAATGATGCCCCCCCCCCCTGAAAAAACTTCTGCAGACGCCCATGACCTGGACTTCCCATTTTTTATCATATTTCTCAGGTAATTTCATCAATATTACCCATTGTCCCCTCATCTTGATGGGTTTATAACCATGTGCTTATAGCCTCACTGGATGCACTATGTTGGGCTTATGTTAGAGCAGGCAGTTTTTTGTGGCTCCTTGTAATAGATATATTTATTCATATGTGCGCATATATATATACTTTTTACTTGCTACATCCATTTATGCATACGCATATACTCTACTGCCTTACAAAAAATACGTTCTTATGAATTTTTAATGTATTCAGACCCCCATACCTCCCATGCACAGCCTCCAGTTTGCCTTTGTGCAGTTTGGGACTGCCACCTTGGGGTCCGTTCCTTAGCGTCATCTGGGTGGTTTTGGGCGTTGTAGGGACGCGTACTGCTACTTATAGGCTACCCATTTCTACTATGTAATTGGCTTTTACTCACTTCCCAGAATTGTTGCATTTTATTCCTTAAGAATTTCCTAATCTTTACTTTGTCTTTCTAATTTTTTGACATGCTTGTGTTTACTCTCATTACATACTACTGACAGCTCCAGACAAAGCGCAATTTCACAGTGTGAAACTAGTTGAGCCAAATCTTATGAGTTATTTCACTTCCTGGTGGTTTGAACCCTGCTCTCATTCTGTATACATTACCTATTTTCTGAATATCGATATATCATATACATGGGCGTCCGCAGAACTTTTTCCAGGGGGGGCATAATTTCAAGGTCATCCATGCTCTGCCCCTTTTTGACAATGTCATAATTACATTATCACGGTCAGAGACTGCAGACGTAGTACAGGAGATGGTCAGAGACTGCAGACATGATCCAGGAGATGGTCAGAGACTGCAGACATGATACAGGAGATGGTCAGAGACTGCAGACATGATCCAGGAGATGGTCAGAGACTGCAGACGTGATACAGGAGACAGTCAGAGACTGCAGACATGATACAGGAGACGGTCAGAAACTGCAGACATGGTACAGGAGACAGTCAGAGACTGCAGACATCGTACAGGAGACGGTCAGAGACTGCGGATATGGTACAGGATACGGTCAGAGACTGCGGACACAGTACGGGAGATGGTCAGAGACTGCAGACATAGTACAGGATACGGTCAGAGACTGCGGACATGGAACAGGAGACAGTCAGAGACTGCATACATAGCACAGGAGACAGTCAGAGACTGCAGACATAGCACAGGAGACAGTCAGGGACTGCGGACATGGTACAAGAAACGGTCAGAGACTGAATACATGGCCCAAGAGACTGTCAGAAACTGCATACATGGCTCAAGAGTAATATAAGGACCTAGTGGGGAACCCCTGATCTGATCCCTGATTCCAGGGGGGGCCAATTGCCCCCCCCCTGCCCCTACCTGCGGACGCCCATGATCATATATCTTTTGCATTTATCAGGGTTTCACACCAGGTTTCAAGTAGATAAAATCACTCGCGCCCATCTCTTTTCTCCCTGCCTATCCAAGCTGGATGGTCGGTGATAGAGGAGATTAGCGCCAGCGAGCATGTTATTATTGATCTTCATTGTGATGTTTTTAACTGAACACTTTTTGTATGATATGTGAAATAGGCTCTGTGCCTCTTTTTGTAACAAATAAAGATATTGTTTTACTGTACTGCATGCCTACAAAGTCCATTTTTCTTGTCCACACTACTTACCATTTCTCCTTAAGGATGTGGCATGCTTTTACCAATTAGCCATCCCCGGTTCCACACTGTTGGGCGGGCCACCCCCCTCCATCCCCCTCTTTTTTGACATGTACTTGTATGAGAAAGTATCCTGTTCTCTTTGTATTGCTTTATTTATGTGAAATCCCTGATGTTCCAGCCAGTCCCTCTGCTTTCCTATTAAAAAAAAACTGACCACACTAAGAAGGAGAGCACATTGTGGTCAGTTCCCTAGCTATGCTGGGAACTCAGTGTACTCTCCTCCAATGATCAGGCTTCCAAGACCAAGACCTCCAATGACACGCCCCTGCCGCACAGCCATTTACTGGGAAGCTGCTTCTCCTCCCCCCAGCTCTTATGCAGCTGAGAACAGAGGGGATGTTATTATTTATAAAAAGGGAAAAAATGTATTTATAAGGTTATTTTACATCTATACACAAATGTTTTGCCTTTCATTTCTATTTTAAACTGAATGTGTTGTTTTACTAGGTGATTGTTTACAATCACTTTAACAACTTGCTTACTGGGCACTTAAACCCCCCTCCTGCCCAGAACAATTTTCAGCTTTCAGCGCTGTCCAACTTTGAATGACAATTGCGCAATCCTGCTACACAAATGAAATTTCTATCATTTTTTTCACACAAATAGAGCTTTCTTTTGGTGGTATTTAATCACTGCTGGGCTTTTTATTTTTTGCTAAAAAAAAATGAAAAAAGACCGACAATTTAAAAAAACAAAAAAAAAACAGTTTCATAGTTTGTTATAAAATTTTGAAAACGGGTAATGAGGCTGCACTGATGGGCACTGAAAGGCTGTACTGATGAACACTAATAGGCTGCGCTGATGGGCACTGATAAGGCGGCACTAATGGGCACTGATAAGGTGGTACTAATGGGCACTGATAGGTGGCACTGAGAGGTGGCACTGATGGGCAGAACTGATGGTTGGCATTGATGGTTGGCACTGATGGGCGACACTGAAGGGCACTGATAGGTGACACTGATTGGTGGCACTGATAAGCGGCACTGATAGGTGGCACTGATGGGCACTTATGGGCACTGGTAGGCTCTGTTAGGTGACACTGAGAGGCAGCACTGATCAGAGGCACTGATGGGCATTGATTGGCAGCACTGGTGGGCATTGGTAGGTGGCACTGTGGACACTGATAGGTGTCACTGTAGGCACTGGTGTGCACTGATAGGTGGCACTGGCAGATGGCATTGGTGGGCACAGATGAGCAGCCGCGGCTCTCTGTGTGAGGGACCAATGTCCCTCTGAAAGGGATCAACTGTCATTGGCTGACAGCTGATCACGTGGAAGGGGCTGGGATTGGCCCCTTCCTCCGATATGTGATCAGCCGAGTCTCATAGACTTGGTGATCACAGAGCGCACTGCACGCGACCCGCAGGGACGTGCAGACAGCGCATGCTTGGGAGGACGTCACCCCCCCCCCCCCAGTACTGCTGACCTGGAGCCCCGTGATCACCTGCTAGGAGGCAGCTTTACCGGTCCAGGGCTTAGAAATGCCCTCGGCTTAATCTCCTAAACGTTCCTTGTAGAGGTACGTATAGGAGGCATTCTAATTGGTCGGCGCCGTCACATGGGCGGCGCCAACCAATCAGAACCTGCTTAGCCTGTCCTGTCAGCGGGGAAGAAGAGAGAAAGCCGTGAGAATTTTAAATCCCCAGACTGGTAAAGCGGCGATATGATGTGTCAGGGCGGGTGATTGCCGCGCTCCAGGTCAGCGTGACCAGGTGTGATGGGGAGGGGGTTCAGTGTAACTTCACCTTACAGATTTTCTGTAAAGGTGAACTTACACTTTAACCTAGCTTTTAGAAATCTGCGAGCAGGCAGCTCTTTATTGCAGAAGAGAAATGCAATGTCTCTCTGTCAATAATGCACACTTACCTGCCTGCTTGCAGCTTTCTTTTTCATGTACACTGAGCTGCACATGCACAGCTCAGTGTGCATTCCTGACACACTCATGTGTGTGCTGGAATAACTGACTCCTGTGCAAGGGATAACGTCATTCCTCACTGGCCAATCAAGAGGCTGAAAATCCAGCACCTGAAAAGATGACATCAGCCGGCGGGGAATGTAACTACCGCATCGCTGGAAGGTGGAGGAGTTTAGTTACATTTTAGATTTCATTAAAGTTGATCAAATGGCTAAATACACAGTTGTTATACATATATATGAGCTGTTTTACCTGCCAAAGGATTTCTCCTTTTGTCTATCCAGTCCTGAGACGTGTACACCACTGCCAAACTATACAGACAGATGGATACCCGGATTTTCTCTGCTGGAGTCAAGCAACACAGCTCGGTCACCACCTTGCCCCCTGCCTGTGAATGGACAGTGGAGGAGGAGCAGCAGTAGGTCATCCCTCTGCTTAGAATTTGCCTTACTGACCAAAGGAAAGTCATTTCTGTCCATCTAGTCCTGAGATTTTCACAGCTCTGTCACACAGCACAAACTTCTCAGACAGGGCAGGAGATCTAAATCTGACCATACACTAGTAGAATTTAATTTGTAGTTTTTGTTTTTAGAACATGTGTTCGATGTTTGAATTGTTATTGGGATCATCTAGACCAGAGGTGTCAAACTGGCGGCCCTCCAGCTGTTGCAGAACTACAAGTCCCATCATGCCTCTGCCTGTGGGAGTCATGCTTGTAACTGTCAGCCTTGCAAAGCCCCATGGGATTTGTAGTTCCGCAACAGCTTGAGGGCCGCCAGTTTGACACCCCTGATCTAGACTTTTGGTTTCACGCAGTTATGAGAAAATTTGAAGGAGCAGGATGGAAATGTTTTCTCAAACAAACTCCTAACAGTGTATGCAGTACTATGGAAGTTTTTTTATGTACTGTTTTATTGCTTTTAGTGAACATTAGTGAGCAAAATAAGCATCAGAGTCGCACACTCAGGGGCTACATAAGGAGCATACAAAGGTATGAAGCGTAAAAAAGTGGCAATGGAAAACAAACAAGGCAATAGATCAGATGAGCGAGGAGCCCACATGGGGAACCCCTATGTTTAATTCCATATAGTTCAAAACATTTTAACGGCAGGTACCCCTGCTGTGGGGTAATCCTGTACAAAGTAAAAGAGAAATTTTTAAGCCTGGGTTCACACTACTGCAATCTCAGAAATCACATGTGATTCTCACCCGCACCGGAGGCGCCGATCACACGCGATCTCCGAGCAATGCGAGTTCAGCCATACAATTTTATGGCTGAGCCCTAGTTCACACTTGTACGATACCGGAACCGGCGTGATTCCAGAGCAGATAGCAGTAGGAACTGTGAACCCTCACAGGAATCAGATCGTATAGGTGAGAACACCCATGCGATCTGATTCCAGTGTGGGAGAAAAAAGGCTCCTGCTCCTTTTTTAGTGCAAATCTAATGCGAGTTCAGCCATACAACTGTATGGCTGAACTCGCATTGCTCAGAGATCGCATGTGATCGGCACCTGCGGTGCGGGTGCGAATCACATGTGATCTCTGAGACCGCAGTAGTGTGAACCCGGGCTGATCTCCCATCAGATTTGCACCAAAAAAGGTGCAGGAGCCTTTTTTCTCCCGCACTGGAATCAGATCGCATGGGTGTTCTCACCTATGCAATCCGATTCCTGTGCGAGTTCACAGTTCGCACTGTGGATCTGTGATCAAATCTGGGCGTGTCATGAACTTTTTAATGACACCCACAGCCGTTCGCAGAGGGTAGTGTGAACTACCCGCGGGAGAGGTGTGATGCGGGAACCGGCTCTGGAATCGCAATGTTTCCCGCATCGCACAAGTGTGAACCAGGGCTAAAAGGAGTGCCCCAGATGATAATTAACACATTGGCTCTTGTCTAACATCTGTACCCCTAATAAAGTGTTTTTTTTTTCTTAATTATCATCTGGAGCACTCCTTTATATTCACTACCCATGGTAAGTTTAGCTGACACTCATCTATTTCCTGTGTTCTTTATGATGTTTTTAGTTCTGTTCTAGCAATTTCCTGCTTTGTGCCATATAAAAGGGAACTCCCTAGAGTCATGGTTGTCTGCATCTTCCATGTTGTTAAATGTTGTGGTCGTGCTCTTGGAAGGACCCATTTTGGGCTGTGGTTAAGGTCAGTTTGTTAGTTTTTTTTTTTGTTTTTTGTTTTTTTAAATGCATTCATTTAATTTTTATTTTTAATGGGTCCTCCCTATGGTCAGCATGTATATACAAAATAGAACTAGCTGAAGTTGGAAGCTGATTGGCTACCATACCGAGTTGCTCAAGATTTTTGCACTCTCCAGTTTTAGTAAATCAACCCCAATGATTGCACTGTGCCCCCCCCCCTTTTTTTGGTATTTAACCAAAATACCCTTATAGAACCCTTTTGTTCCCATTATGGTTTCAAACATTTTCCCTGGAAAGATCACATAAAATCAACAGAACAACACCTCTAGATTCTGCAGCATTTGCCTCGGACCCTGCACATAAAATCAACAGAACAACAAATCTAGAACCCGCAGCATTTGCCTCGGACCCAATGCAGGGTTAAACCCCAAACCCTGCTCATAATCATAAGGTAATGTTTTAATAAAATATACAAATTCAGGCAGATTAAAAAAAAAAACCTCTTTTGCAATTGCAATAGCATTTTTTTTTTTTTAACAGAAAAGTTTTATTAGTGCACACATAGGTATACAGAGTGGGTAACATACAAAGAGGTACATGACAGAAAATAAAAAAATAATAAAAGAGACAAATAACAATCTGGTACAAAGAGAAAATGATCACAGTGATTCAAATTCAATTGCAGCCTACATTAGTAGTGGATCTAGCCTTGTGAAGTAGAGCTACATATGGAGGTAGGGAATTGTCAGTGAAAGTCTTATTTACCCTTATTATACAGAAGTTCAAACCATGTGAAGAGTTCCCTATTCGTCCCCATGAGGGATAGTGCGACCGGATGGTATTCATTCTGGGCTGAAAAGGGGGGAGGTGGGGAAGAGGGGCCTGGAAAGCCTAATTTAACAGCATTGATACCTCATAAGGGGAGACTTGGGGATTTTCTCCAGTGAGGAGCCATAGGTCAGGTGTACAACAGCTGGGGGTCACAGAGGGGGGAACTCCCAGAGGGAGTGATTGTCCGTCACCCTTTATCTTTTTGCTCTTTGGTTAAGATTTAGTATTTTGGGGGAGGAGGGGGCTGCCCCACTATACCTACTGCCCAATAGGGGAACTAGTTTAGAGATCCAGAGATATGGTGTCCATCCAGGCTTCCAATACTTTAGTAAACTTCTTGGGGCATTTGCGCCCCATATAAGTTTGTACAGGGGAAGTACAGAGTCCACCAGCGCACGCCACTGCTGGACCGTGGGTGGAGCATCCGACTTCCATCTACATAGAAGCACCTTTCTATCGTAGAAACACAGATAAAATATCAGCAGTTTGGTGTGAGTAGAGTGTGTTACCTGATCAACAATACCTAATAGGAGCACCTTGGGGTCCATAGACAGTGGGAGTTTAGTAACCTCGGAGATAGCATCCGCAACCTCTCTCCAGTACATCTGTATGGCTGGGCAGTTCCAAGTGACATGAAGAAAGGACCCCACTTCTTGCCTGCATCTGGGACAGAGCTCTGAGCGCGAAGGATATATTTGTGCTAGCCTTTGAGGGGTGTAGTATGCCCTATTTATGAATTTAAGCTATATAAATCTATCTCTAGAGGAGACCATTAGTGAGATATGCTGCTGCAGACCCATTTCCCATTCCTCCTCTAAGAGGGAGGGGAGGTACTCTCTCCAGGAGCAGAACAGTCGCAAGCCGCCATCAGGATCACCACAGGTGATACGAAGGTAAATGGAGGATAGTATCCTTGTCTACATTTTGAGATATGAGAAAGCTTTCTACCAACTGAGGCGCTACAGCAATTGGTGAGGGAAATTGTGCCTGGAATGCATGCTTAACTTGTAGGTACCTGAACAGCATCCAGGCAGGAAGTTGAAATTTCTCCTTAAGTTCAGGGAAAGGCAACAATGTTCCAGTCCGCATGACATGTTGCAGTTTCACTATGCCATATCATGCCCACAGACTGGGATCTGAAATGGATCGAAAGTGGGGTTTTTAGGGTTTCCCCATAGTGGGGTGTTATAGTGTCACCGTGTGGCAGCTGCCATCTGCTCCCACACTTGAATTGGTGTGCATGGGAGTTGTAAATTGTGTGCTATGGCGTGGCCCTCTATATACCGCATTTGTCAAGGCGGAGTAGGACCAAAAAAAACACTATTTTCTTTAGATATAATTTAAACTTTATCTATACCCAAGAATAAAAATGTAATTTATTGTAGCTTATCCCGATATAGTGGCCCAATCAGTTTTCATATTTTAGGTTTTTTTTCCATTTTTGTTTCACCTGGCGATCCTGCCAATAATACACTTCTTGTCCTAGGGCAATAATGCTCACTTGAAATAACACTATGGTGTGCACAGGATACAAAACAACACTGGATTTCTGGCAGGATCAAAAGGTTTTTTTTTTTTTTTCGTACTTACTGAACAGATACATTGTATTGCAAAAAGCTTTAAAGTGATTGTAAAGCCCATTCATTAAAGTTGAACTAAGCACATATCTGTAGTGTTTACTCATCTCTTTCCAAAGCTCTAAGTTCTGTTTCTCTTGGGTGCTTTGTCCCTCTGTTATCAGCATTAGTCACTTCTGACAAGTTCTCTGACACATGAGATAACAGTATCTGAAAATTTGTGTTGGGGAGGGAGCTTAGAGGGAGATAATCAGAGAGCTTGTCTATTCACAGTACAGCTCTGTGTGTTCCTTCATTCCTCTGTCTATGTGGAGGGGGGTGTCCCTTTCCTCCAATCAGCTCTCATATAGTGCAAGTCGAGACTCCTCCCCCAACCCTATGTGCTGCTGAAAGAGGAAGAAAGATTTTGAACTTGATCTGCACTTTCCAAAGAGTGTAGAAAGGGGAAGACAGCAGATATACATGTAAAACTTATGTAGGAGGATCTGTGTATCATCTGAGGCTATTCACTTTACTGAGTATATGTGAGGGGTTACATTCACTTTAATGGTATCTGTAAATGACCAGATATGAGCAAATAAAAGAAATTCATTTTCTAGGGCAGCCTTTTTCAACCAGGGTGCCCAGACACACTGGGGTGCCTTGAGGTTTCTTCAAGGGTACCTTGACATAATGCCGAAAAATTGTCCATAAATTGTATACAAGCCAGCGAGTTTATGAAGGCTGCCTTTTAGTTACACTAAGCCACAGGTTTTCATTGTGCACCATTACAACCTTCCAGCTGTCGGCGTCCTAACGACCAATGGCATCATCAGTTGATAAGGAGGATGTCCTTTCCCTGCATAGCATCCTTGTTTGACCCTCCCTTACCCCTCTCCAGCAGTGTTGGGGTCACATTATCATGAGTGATGGAGAAAAACTGAGGGAGAATAGAAACACTAGAATACTAGTCAGTACCTGTTTACAAAATTGTATTTGCTTTAGAAGAATACTTCACCTCTAACGTTGGGTGTCCTACTTGGGCCTGTGGATGTTGAATTATATAAAATTTTTAGAATCATTTTTACATTTTAGAATGGGGTGCCTCAAGTCTGTCCATAATATTTTAAAGGGTGCCTCGAGATTTTCCATCATTTTTATAGGGTGCCTTGACTGAGAAAAGGTTGGGAAACACTGGTGTAGGGTTCACATACACTTCAATAAAAGCTCTTGTCTTTTTAATTCCATTATAAATAGGCAATTATATTTATGGTAGACAAACCGCTTCCAAGATCACATTTTTTCCCAACCCATTTTATGATGTTTATATTTTGTACCCAGTAACTTTTCAGCTCATAATTTAGTGCAGTCCTCATTGTTCAATACAACCATAGTCTTAAAAATATAATCTATTATTCTTCATACAGAAAAGGAAATATTAATGAACAATATTTTTCAAAAAATCCTTCAGCTTCCTTTGTTTATGTACTTTAGAAAAATTGTAGCTTTAATCACTGCCGCTTCTCCAGCTCCATGTGTGCACCTCAATAAAGGCTGCTTACTTACATATACTAAACAAATACATTATCAAGCACTTCAGTGAAAGCCCCACAGCCGTCCTTTTCAGTCTTTGGTTCGAACTAACCTTTCATCTCAGCCGTTCAAATCTGTCTTGCACTGCTGTGGGCTCTGATGCAAACAAACCTTTATAAATAACTCAGGCTTTTAACGTCAATCATTGCAAACACCGACAAACTTTAAACAAACTGACCTTTTTTGAGGATTTGACCAAACTTTTTTTTTTTTAAAGGCTTAATTATTTCACTATTTTCTAAGGAGTAACCATCTACATGTGTCTTTTGGTGTTTATCATCTGTGATTGAACTTTATATTAGCAATGATAAATGTAGGTTTGATGTTTAAACTGGCTGGAGTCATGGAAGGAAGGATTAAAAAGCAACAGATTGGGTCATTATTTTTCATGAAACCCATTATTCTAAGAGCTATTTCCGACTACTGTGAGGGGAACATTTTCTGGAGACACCTCAAAAAAATAATATTTAATAAAGCAACAGAGACAGCGCTTGGTCTTTTTTTTCTGAAGTCCTCAGAGAACGACCATGTAAGGTTACCCCGACTTCCCTGCTTTTGGAGAAAGAGGTGGTAAAATAGTTTGCTGTGCTAAAGTTCAGCCTTATTCTCAAAATAGACTGTTGGTTTTCTAAAAGCGAGCATATCATCACAGTCAGCATTAAGGTCAGTGCAAGTCTGGTGAGGTTCCCACATTTTAGATGCACCTAGCAATTTATGGTGAGATCTAGGAGATTGGATAATATAAAGGGCTTCTTGTAGCGTGACGGTAGGATCAGGTCACTGCAGAGGTCTAAGAATCGACAGAAGTTTAAGTTTTCATACTAGAGGTTATAACACATTTTGCTATCTACATTGTCAGTTCCTTGGCTAAAAAATGCATTATTTCTGCTGATTGACATATAATAAAAAACAAGAATATATGAATCTGTTTTGAATTTTATTTGAAATATACATTTTACTTTAAAAACCTTTAATACAAGTTACATTGATAAGATAATTTAATAGGTCAAAGAGCACAATGTGTAGGACATCTTTTTTATTGAGCAAGGTAAGTAGATGTAAACCCTAACTATGGCACTTTTTATTTTGTTAAACTACCATGAACAAATGTCATATATTTTTTTATAAAATATTTGTTTTTACCCTGGTTCTTACATTTTGCATCTCAATGCTACTTTTTGCCTCCAGCTACTTTTAGCCACTTCTTATCTAAATCCACTCTCTCCAGCGGCACCTGCACATCATTGCTCTGTACTTGCTTTCTGATAGTGGCAACAGTACACTGCGCATGTGCAATGTGTGACAGCATGGCTGCTTGTAGTCTGCGCTAGGGGCACCAGTGACAGAATGCAATGCAGAGGCATAATTTGATACCTACAAATTGTACCTACAAGTAAACTTTAGCCATTTAAGAGATATTCACAGAGGCAGCCTCTGGTGACGTCACTGGTACATGGGCAGTGCGCTGAGTCAATGCAGAGCGACGTGCTGCATGACTCCCATGTGCATGAGTGGGAGTTACATCATCGCGGCCAGTCATTCAGGAAGACCAGTTGAAACTGGCAGTGCTAGTATATGGTGCATACTAGCGTATTATGGCACTAACCTGTAGGGGGCCAGTTATTATTTTTTTTAAAGACTTTACCACAGCTTTAAGGGAAATCTGGTTACCATCGGTCATTACATTTTATATTGCTGAATTTTGCAAAACACAAGTAGTTTTCTACCATAAACTTTTCAATTTGTTTTGAGTACAAGGTGATGCAGGCAGATGTAGTGTTTTGGGGAGAAATTAGTGTTCAATGCCTCCACAAACTGTATTATGCGTTTATGTTCTAAAAATACACATAAATATATGGCCCTTACTTGTAGTGGTCTCTTTTTATCTCACATATCTACTGTTCACAGTGACCCTTCATGTCTTTCCAAAGTTGTTTATTACAATTTTTATGTTGCAGGTTGTTCTATACATAATAATTTAATGGTTCCCCTATGAGCTTTTTTTTAAAATTCAGGTGAGCTAGTGTGTCTTTGTCACAGAAGAAGACCCCCAAGTATGAGTGATCTTTGTATTATGTATTCTGATTCTTAGGTTTTCTTGTCTTGTTTGTTGATTGTGAGTTGGTGATCCTGACTTTCACTTGAGCCTTAGTATGCTTCTGCACTACCCCTTGCAGTGCTTGCAGGTGCGGGCTATGGTTTGACCTTTGCCATCATTCATTGACCCCAAATTCTGATTCTTGGGTATTGTCCTTGGTTTTCCAAGTCATTATTTGCCTTGCTATTATTTCATTATTCTGTTCTGGTTCCATAATCTGGAATATAAAAACAATGAGATGCCCAAGCTCACAACCATATAAAGCTTTCGTGCATTGGCTGCTACTAAATGTAAAGAGCTCTGTGACATTGACATTCAAGTTCAATTACTGGCAATCTCTTCCAGTAATGCCATAGGACACACTATATGTTTTTATAGAAAAGTTATAAGCCCTAAGGCTATCTACTGACCTAATACAGGATTAAAATGTTACTAGGTAATAAATGTACATTTCTTGGTACATTGCTGTGAAAAGTAAGCTGTAGGCATAACAATAAATAAGATAAGGAAAGTGGCATACTTTGTATATGACATCCAGGGCCGCTTTACTGTATATATCAAATCTATTTTCAGTAAAATAAAGAAATAAAACTAATAGTAGTATTATTAGCAGAAAAAAATTAAGGCAGTCTAGGGTTTCTCAGAACCCTGGCTGAGAAACGGTGGCATAGATTGTAAGTAACCCATACAGAGAGAAATTACAGCCAAATCAGGTCCTAGGCAAGAATAGCAGCCAGTGGTATTGCTAGCACCAGGCAAGCATGGGATGTGCCCCACATCTGCTGAAGTGCTCCCCATGTCCCCAACACTGCGATTGTCCACCACTGCAGCAGCCAGCACCACTCCCTACCTGCTGCCTCTCAGAACAGTAGACTCCAGAAATGAGGAAGCTGTCCTGACTTGGCTCTGATGTGTCTCATGACTTAAGCTGAGGGCAAGCCTGCATAGGAGGACACCTGCTGGTCATCATCTACATTGTGTTTAAGGTCATGGGGGGACTTTTACTGGGGGACAAAATTACCTTTGGGGTAGCAAACATATGTGCTGCGCAGGAGAGGATTTGTGCTGGGACCGACGATAAGAACGGATCCTGGACTAAACCGACATTAAAG
>BLSH010240776.1:256766-270869 GCA_018402905.1 Glandirana rugosa
ACTTGCAATAGTACCCACGTGACATATGTCCTGGAGTGCCCCTGCCGCCTTCAATATGTAGGTAGAACAACCAGACCGCTGCATAAACGAATTGCAGAACATGTCAGAAATATAAAGAAGGGCTTCCCGAAACATAACCTCTCCAGACATTTTGACGAGATACACCAAAGAGACCCCAGCAAGCTTATATTCTATGGTATTGATAAAATTAAGGATAACTGGAGAGGAAATAATAAGAAAATAGAGGTTTCCCAAAATGAAACCCGTTGGATTTATCTTCTGGATTGTTTAAAACCCAAAGGACTGAATGTGGATATAGATCTGAACTGTTTTATTTCTAATTTTTAGTGGTTTAGAGAAGCCTTCTCCCCTCCTTCTAAATGGAAACCTTTTTTCGAAAGAAAAAATCTTTTAATAAAAAAATCTTTTAATGACAAAGTTTTAAATAAGACATGAGCCTTCTCATCCACATCCATGAGATATAAAGCTTTTTAGATTATTTTAAATAATTTTACCTTCTCATCCACATCTGTGATACCTTCCATTCATAGGTCTATAGTATCATCTGCGTCTTCACTGCAACAGAGACGCTATATAGAAAGACACAAGGTCCATTGAACAACATTTATAGTAATAATGAATGAATCCATATAGATAAGAGCACAACATACTTCCAGATGAATATATGTACATGCCTAGGAGCCTCCTTGTCCACACCCAAGGAGTTGTGTCGCCACTAATACAGTTATCTCATACATTGCTGAACATATTTCACAGCGCCTCCCTACATTAGGAATATATCCTTGAGTACATGTTTATATTAAGATCATCATCAATTTATTATTTACTATTCTTTCTTGGAAATATTTAAACCTCCTCATTTTTAATTAAAAAATTTTTTGATGTATGCAGTATAGTTATCTTAACCCAGGTCAAAAGATTTTATTTTCATTTTATTTGATAAGCTGTTGGCACCCTTTTTATATATATTTTTTATATATATTTTTTATGTATATAATTTTGCAGTATAGTTATCTTAACCCAGGTCAAAAGATTTTAATTTTATTTTTATTTTTATTTTCACTTTATCTGATAAGCTCTTGGCACTTTATGTGTATATATATATATTTTTATATATATAATTTTATATATTTTTTATGTATATAATTTTATATATATATTTTGTAATTTTGAATATATGTGTGAAATTATTGATATCTATGAACCAACATAATGTACCTACCTTCTCGCAGGGTCCCTCTCTTAACTATCATTTTAGGGAATTTTACATATGTATTCTTTTTATATATATATATATATGTCTTATTTAAGTTCCAAGCAATACTCATGATGAAATATATACTGTCGCATTGCTTAAATGGTAGCTTAGTTATGCTGAATTACCTTTACAAAAAAGAAATGTTTTTTATAAAAAACCTTCTCGTCCACATCACCCTTGAAATTTCAAGAATGAAACACGAACGAACAATACTGTGCAATAGATCGAATTCCATTGAATGTTGTGTTGTAATGGGGAGGGTACATCCCCTTCCTGAAGCCGAATAACATTACGTAAATAAAATTAAATAAAATTAAGTAACTAATAAGAAAATAACAGTATTACAACGCGAAATTGAATATTCTATAAGATTTATCTCCGCCCATTCAAAACCTTCAACGTAACGGGATTGGGTCTTAAATATTGTCCCGCCCTTCTGGGCTAGTATATAGAGGTGAAATTTTTCTGTCGGCCACAGCCTCAGATGACGTCGGTAATGACGAAACGCGTAAGGCGTGGCCTCTCATACGTGACTGTCTGAATCAGCTTGCGGAGCTCACAGCAGAAGGAACACTCGGCGGGCAGCAGGAAAGGAGATATACCTTCCTCAAGCAGGTAGAGCCTGCAAGTTTTTAAACTGCAAGCCCGATCCTCTGTTGGGAAGACTTTTTTACCTGTCATTTTTTACTTTTTATGTTTTGGACACCATTTTATGAATAAAGTCCTAAATATTTAAACTACTACACAATCGGAGGATTTTTTCTGCTTTACTTTTTTCTGGTCTAAAACCTGGTGGGAAGCGGATTGGCGCCCGGATTGGAAGCGGACTGGCGCCCGGATTGCCACGAGGAGAAAAACCCGGATCCAGGGATAGGAGGAAAGCGCGATCAACCAGAGGAGACCGTGAACCGAGGAGGAAAAAGACCCCATTTACCACAGGCGGTTTACCCCTGCAGGGGTGGGGAAAGCTGGTAAGTGCGGGCACAGGAGGGGAGCACGAGTCACATCTTCATTTTGGATACAACATCGAGCACCAAAGTCACCCTTCTGAATGAAATCTACAATACCAATGATCACAGTATAACATTGTTATTGAGAATCTCTACGAATTATCAGCACCTACATATCTAAGAAAATTTATTCAAAATTACGGACTTTTTACGGACTACGGATTTCTGAGGGACTTCTTTATAAATCCCTACATATATCACACATACATATTAAGAGCCTCCATAAAACATCAAAGGTTATAATTATTGTGAAGTTTTAATAATTACGGACTCTTACGGATTACGGACCACTTACGGACTTGTTTTACGGATCACATTTTTTACGGATCACATCTTATTATTTAAAGTTTTTATTCACAGTATCATATCTCTCACATTATTTATTATATTATTGTTCATTCTTTATACACCTACCACTCTTGACAATTATATGAGATTTTATTGAGAAATTTTGCACATTTTTGCACCAACTTTATATTAATTTAAAAAGTTCAATAATTTAATAAGACAGCGCCATCTCCAAAAAACATACTTTTTTCACCAAACTTACCTGACATTGCAGGGAAAGACTTGGAGGGCAGCAGTCTTTACAGACCCGGGTTCAAGAAACGTATATTGTCCTAGCGCAGGAACCCCCCCTTTTTCAGTCCTAAATATACCTGACACTTCAAGTGATCGTAAACCCTGAAGGTTTTTCACCTTAATGCATTCTAAATCAATCACTAGGCTCAAGCACTGTCTCATGGACACAGCTGATTTCATTGCCAGATGTTGAATAGATTACATGTTGCAAGAAAATCAGATTAGGCAGCACTTTATAATAGATAGCTGAATCTAATATACAGTCATGGGCATCCGCAGAACTTTTTCCAGGGGGGGGCATAATTTCAAGGTCATCCATGCTCTGCCCCTTTTTGACAATGTCATAATTACATTATCATGGTCAGAGACTGCAGACGTGATACAGGAGATGGTCAGAGACTGCAGACACGATCCAGGAGATGGTCAGAGACTGCAGACGTGATACAGGAGATGGTCAGAGACTGCAGACATGATCCAGGAGATAGTCAAAGACTGCAGACGTGATCCAGGAGACAGTCAGAGACTGCGGACATGATACAGGAGATGGTCAGAAACTGCAGACATGGTACAGGTGACAGTCAGAGACTGCAGACATGGTACAGGAGACGGTCAGAGACTGCGGACATAGTACAGGATATGGTCAGAGACTGCGGACATAGTACAGGAGATGGTCAGAGACTGCAGACATAGTACAGGATACAGTCAGAGACTGCAGACATGGAACAGGAGACAGTAAGAGACTGCATACATAGCACAGGAGACAGTCAGAGACTGCATACATAGCACAGGAGACAGTCAGAGACTGCATACATAGCACAGGAGACAGTCAGAGACTGTGGACATGGTACAGGAAACAGTCAGAGACTGCATACATGGCCCAAGAGACTGTCAGAAACTGCATACATGGCTCAAGAGGATAAGGACCTAGTGGGGAACCCCTGATCTGATCCCTGATTCCAGGGGGGGGCAATTGCCCCCCCTTGCCCCTACCTGCGGACGCCCATGTATACAGTATATACTAAGTAATAAACAAATACATCTAAAACAATGCAATAGATAAATGCCTCAAAGTGTAATACATTTATATAACATGAAAGTGTCCATCAATTACAGGCATACCCCACTTTTAAGAATACAATGGGACCAGAGCATGTATGTAAAGCAAAAATGTACTTAAAGTGAAGAAATATCATTTTTTCATTTCTCAATGCATGTAAATATGCTAGCTCTATGGGCAATCTTGGTCAAATTGACATGGCACTGCTCGCGAACCATAAGTGACAGGGACACCAAACTTGGGGACCCAGGACTATGGCATGGTAATTACCTAGGCAAGCTGGCCAACCCCAAAATCGGATATGTTGTAGCCCTGGGTCCTCTCTCGGTGCTCCCCAAGTTTGGTGTCCCCATCACTTATGGTTCGGGAGCAGTGCCATGTCAAGCTGACCAAAATTTCCCATAGACGCCAATGTAAAAAACCGGGAGCAGTGCCAAGTCAAACTGACCAAGATTTCCCATAAACGCCAATGTGGCTGTACCTGTGAGGCACTTTACGTACACTCGTGGGTATGTCCGTACTCACGAATGTACGTAAAGTTAGGGTACGTAAAGCGGGTATGCCTGTATTGTGCAAAAGTCCGCAAAAGAATACAGTGCTGAAAAAAATGCATATGCAAAGTCTCTGTGCTTCTTCAATAAATCTTCTCCACACCTGATTTTCTTTATTTAGGAGTGTTTTCATATTGATTAAACACTGGTATAGGTAAGCAGCTTAAGGATTTTTTACACTTAAAGCGGAGTTCCAACCAAAAGTGGAACTTCCGCTTTAAGGGAAGGTGACCCCCGACTTGACACAACTGGTATGTCATTTTTTTTGGGGGGGGGGGGCGGGGAACCTGTTTTCACAGGGTCCCATGTCCACTTCCTCTCCTGGCGCCTCGGAGCCGGAAGGAAGTTCACCTCCCCCCCCCTCTCGGCGATCTTCTGGGACACGTCACAGGTCCCAGAAGATACACCGCCCATTCACAGTGCGCATTGCACATGAGCAGTGCGTGCCCAGCTTTGAAGCCAAAGCCGGGTGCCCACACTTGTGACGCCAACGCCATACGGAGGAAGGGGAGAAGAGCGATGCTGCGGGCGGCTGCATTGCTGGAGCCTGGGACAGGTGAGTGTCCAGTTATTACACTTTTTGCAGCTGCTGACTTTTAATAGGGTGGAACTCTGCTTTAAGTGTGGATGTGTAATATTTTCATGTTGTACTTATAGACTTTTCATTATCATAAGCATATTTTTCATTTTTAATGACCTATCAATATATTTTTATATACAGTATCTATCACATAAAGCAAAATATATATATTTTTTTCTTTCTTTTCTTTCAATTTTTAAATGCACCTAAGGGGAGCCTTTTTCCTGATTTAATATATGTGATCATTTTGATTAAAGTGGTTGTTAAGTTTCCACAATAAACTCCCATGATAGGTTCTCTTATGAGGCAATAGTAATGGCATTATGTTTGTTTTTCAGCAATATAATCTCTAAATACCTTTTCCCAGCAGTGCTTCTGTGCAGTCACATGGTTTTCTGTGGTCTTTCTTCTTAGCAGAGAGACTCCAGTGGGAGAGACTCACATTCCTGTGTTTTTAGTTTCAGTTTCAGAAGGGGAGGGGCAGGGAGAGGAGGGGCTTCACACAGACCACAGAAATGATGGGAAGGGAGGGGGAGATAAAGATGCTGCAGAGAGAGCAGGATGATAGAAAGTCAGTGTACTGACGGGAACACAGAAATAGGCAGGATCAACCAGGTATTATACTTTATGGAAAAGGATAAATAACATTACAAACAATTATTAGCACAAAAATAATAAAGGAAGCAAGGATCAAAGATAGGAAGGAAGGATTAATCAAAACAAGGAAGGATCAATCGATCCAAGGAAAAATTGGTCAAGGGAAGGATTGCCGGTCGATCACAGCAAGGATCGGTCTGTTGATCGAAGGAAGGATCAAAGTAAGGAAGGATCGGTCTGTCGATTGCAGGAAGGATCAAAGTAAGGAAGGAGCAGTTGATTGATTGCAGGAAGGGTCAATAGATTAATTGCAGGATCAGTCAATCGAAAGAAGCATCAATCAAAGGTAGGATAGATCGATCACAGAAATAATTGGTCGGTCAATCGCAGGGAGGATTGGTCAGTCGATTGCAGGAAGGATCAAAGTAAGGAAGGATTGGATTGGTTGAGGGAATAATCAGTCGGTCGATTGCAGGAAGGATCGGTTGGTTGATTGTTCATCTCTTGTGAAAGCAATAAAGTTGATAAAAAAGGGTAGAGACAGTGTTAAAAAAAGTTTTAAATAAAATAAATATTAAAAATATGTAAAGCACTCCCTTCCCCGGTGCTTATGTGTAAATGCGAACGCATATATAGGTCCCACACACATATGTAAATGGTGATCGCACCACTCGTGAGGTATTGCTGCGAACGTCAGAGCGAGAGCAACAATTCTAGCTCCAGAGCTCCTATGTAACTTTAAACTGATAACCTGTAAAGGCTTTTAAAGTGTCACAAATAAAGATTTTTAGGTACCATAGTTTGGCGCTGTTCCGCGGGTGTACACAATTTTAAAGTGTGCCATGTTTGGTATCTATTTACACAGCGCTCCATCATCTTTTTTTATTTTGACAAAAAATTGGGTGTTTGTGTGAAAAGAAAAACATTAAAGTGTATTTTTTCCAAAAAAAATGCTTTTGAAAAACCACTGTGCAGATACCGTGGGACATAAAAAATTGCAACACCCACTGTTTTATTCTCTAGGGCTTCTGGCAAAGAAATATATAAGTCATGTTTTAGAAAAAAATACTGATTTCTACATGTAGAAGAGAAATATCAGAATTGGCCTGGGTGGGAACTGGAGGAGCAGCTTTAGGGGGATAGCATTGCTCTATCTAGGCAGGAGGATATGGGAGTGGCAGGGAGGAGATCTGCTCGTGCACAGACTATGGAGAAGACAGGGAGAAAAAGAGGGGGAGATACATAGATGCTGAGGAGAGCAGGATGATGGAGGAATGTAAACTGACTACACTATCAGAGATCAGCAGCATAAAAATGGTCAGTTTACAGAGGAAAGACAGGAACAGGCAGGATCAGCCAGGTATTGCGCAACACAGAAAGGGACAATTGGTATGTTAAAAGCACTGTGCTATATCTCACGCCTTAAAGGGACAGGAGCATGTTTTTTAGGGTTACAACCACTTTAAAGCACGGCCCACTGCCTTATATTACATTATTACCCATTAAAGTGGTTGTCAACTTGTGACAACCACTTTAACCTACAGGTAAGCCTATGATAAGGCTTACCTGTAGGTGCACTGCATATGTCCTAAACCTGTACGGTTCAGGAGATATGCAGTGTTGAAGCTGTGCCGACGTGACGTCGGCACATGTGCAGTGAAGGAACGGCCTGCGTGCCGTTCCTCCACTGCAACTGTGCCGTGACTGGCGGCTCCCGCGCACATGCGTGGGAGTGACGTCTCGCGACTCCGGCCAGTCACAGCACCGGAGTTGCGGCCCCGGAAGGAAGAGGGGCAGAAGATGGACACTGCCATCAGAGGGGACAGCGCTGGACACCGCAGGCTTTGTTTGCAGATAAGTGGCACATAATGGGCTACTATGCGATGCCCATTATGTTTCTACTTTACAGGGGACACATAGAGGAAGTAAACCCCATCTGGGTTTACTTCCTCTTTAAATATATGGTTTACATTCATAAGAATAAGCTGAATTGCTGGAGATGATGGGAGAGGTCTGCGTGGATTGTATGGATCTGTTTTTATTGCTTTGTTTTTGCGTTAAGGTTGTGTTCTGCAGCATATACATGTCCTCAACATTTGTATTTTTGTATCATTTAATCGTTTCCTTGGCTAATGAATAAATAGATAATTTTATGCTTTTTCTTTTTGTTGCTGTGTGGTTAAATGTGTCAAGAGGAAATTACTAATCATATGGCGTAGAAAAGAGCTGCAAGGGAGTGCAGGTAAAGTATGCGTAAGGGAGTGAGTGCCGGTTCACACTGGGCAGGGGCAACTTGTCAGGCGACCATTGCAATGGAACAGTTCTAGAAGGAGCGACTCAAGTCACTCCAACTTAGAAAAAGATTCCTGTACTACTACTTTGGGGGTGACTTCAAGCGACTTGCATTGACTTCTATTACAGAAGTCGTTTGCAAGCCACGCTGAAGTTGCACTGTGCTGGGCGGCTTCGAGCCGCCCATGAAGTCGGATCACCCCTGTGTGAACCGACACTGAGGGAATACCCTTTGCAGAGACACTATCACTTTGCCTTGCATAGACAAGGTGACTGTGCCTCTTTAAACATTGATGTTGTTAGATAGTTTTCTGTTACTTGTACTGATATTCTGAAAAAAAAAAAACAGCTGAGGTAATGTAGTTATATATATGACAACTGAAGTAGACACTAAAACTGTCATCTTTTAAAGAACCACGTGCAAGGTTTACCTCCCTCTCTCACCTCCTTTACAGCATTGTAAATGTTTATATAAAATGCAAATACCGCGCTAAAAGTAACAACCCGTGCTACAGGTGCTAAAACACAATCGTGCAAGAATCCAATTGTGCAAAAAAACAAAACATACAATATATAATAAAACATAAATTGTGAATTAAATATTAAATAAATAATCACACAGCTGCTGCTTTAAATAAAAAATCAAAGATAAAGTCAACACTCGTGTAATAAGTCCAGTGTTAGCAGCACTTCCAGAGTAATATAGTAAATTGCAAAGTAAATAATGATATTAAATGTTCAGTGAAAAAGTGCAGGTGTCAGGAAAAATAAATTGCCCGTGCTGGAACCAAAACTTCTTAAATTATGTGAATAATCTTCAATCAGTGTCCTCCACCTCTGTTCACCACGTGCAAAAAGGTAAAATTGGAGGCTCACCAGAAATATGGATACACAACGCCTTTGAGTATATCTGTGGGGAGCTCAGCATAGGACCATCACACCCAGAATGTATGCTTCCAATCCAACACTGCAGGAGCACTCAAGCCAGCTTGTGCATAATCGCAATCCCAGGATTGCGATTATGCACAAGCTGGCTTGAGTGCTCCTGCAGTGTTGGATTGGAAGCATACATTCTGGGTGTGATGGTCCTATGCTGAGCTCCCCACAGATATACTCAAAGGCGTTGTGTATCCATATTTCTGGTGAGCCTCCAATTTTACCTTTTTGCACGTGGTGAACAGAGGTGGAGGACACTGATTGAAGATTATTCACATAGTTTAAGAAGTTTTGGTTCCAGCACGGGCAATTTATTTTTCCTGGCACCTGCACTTTTTCACTGAACATTGTAAATGTTTACTACTAAATGATAAAGGCACTTTAAATAGCAGCTCCAGTAAACATAGTGAAAAAAAAAGTTTGCTTTTATTAGCACTAAAAATGACCACTCACCTATAAATTCTTTTTTTCTCCAGCCTTTCTGCAGCCAGCTTCCATTAGTATCCCCATGGTATGTACAAAAGCTGCAGTAGACCGAAAGGTCTGATGCTAATTTTAAAGCATGCAACTATTTTCCTGCAATTCTGCACTACATTCTAATGTCCCAAGTATGAACATCTGAGCCTGAATAATGAAATCAAACATTTTGGAAAGTTGCCTCACTCAAACCCCCTCGCTCAACATTATATATTTGAAAAAAAAACTGTAGGATACAGGCAAATTTAGGCTTTCAACCATATCCAATAACAATACAAATGGATTTATTTAATAAAAAAAATGCTGCAAATGAGTGCAGAGAACAGTAACCCACACCAACCAATCAATCATTTACAGTATTAACCACAAATACCTTTTAATGAATTAACAATTTAATTAACAATTTAATTTAATTAGCCACCAATACCCTTGTCTAAAAATTGCCCCTGCTTGTATTATTTACAGTACATAGAAAAAAAGTAATACTGCGTTTGTGTTAATAAACAAGTAAAATGCTGCAAACACAAAACTGATGTATAAACAACGGGTTGCGATCAGAAGTAATCAATAATGAAATTGTATCATTTAAATGTCCAACATGAAAAATGTGAGTCCCACAGAAGTAGTGGTGAAAGATATGTGATTTCAACTGCCAAGAATCAAAGATGGATAAAGACTCCTTCCCTCCACCATAGAGGCCATTCGCCAACACCCAGATAAGATGTCCTCTTCCCAGAATTCAGAGACCCCCTGGGAACAGACAGGTCAAACAGGCTTATGGGGACTTTCCCCTATAGTAATGCTGCAGCCAAATCCCACCAGCCACGGGGACGATGTCTCAGCAAAACTAGAGTAGATGCCACGACTCCCAAAAACACTAAATAGTGTAAAACCTTAAGACAGATCCTTTATTAAAAAATGAGTACTACTCACAAATATAAAAAGAACACGTGCATGTCTCCAACAAACAATCCCAGTCTGAAAAAATGGTGTCCACCTTCACTTCCGGGTAGCCCAATAAGGTGACCAAGCTGCTCTTCCCTACGCATTTTTTCTCTATAGAAATTCTTCCAGTGCACAGGTGTCATGCCACGTCATCGATTATGTATCAAATATCAGCAACCAAGCCTCATTTTCAACCTTGATGCCTGGCTAACAAATCCAAGGCTATTTTTCAAAAATCTAATTTTGCTGATTGCCGATCATTGCAGGTTGCTGATATTTGATATATAAGCTATGACATGACACGGCGCCCGTGCCCTGGAAAAAGACATATAGTGATAAAATGCGTTGGGCGGACACGTAACGTCATTGCGCTACCTGGAAGTGAAGGTGAATGCCATCTTTTGAGACCGGGATTATTTGTTGGAGTCATGCGCATGTTATTTTTATATTTGTGAGTAGTACTCGTTTTTTAATAAAGGATCTGTCTTAAAGCTTTACACTATTTAGTGTTTTTTATTCATTTGTATCACATTTTTGGAAGTTGGAGACATCCACTCTGGGATTTTTGCTGAGACAACGTCCCCGTGGCTGAGGGCATTGGCTGCAGCATTAGTTAGGGAAAAGTCCCTATAAGCCTGTATGACCTCCTTGTTCCCTGGGAGTTCCTGAGTTCTGGTAAGAGGACATCTTATCTGGGTGTTGGTGATTGTCCTCTATGGTGGAGGGAAGAATTCTTTATCCATCTTCGATTCTTCGCAGTTGGAATAACATATCTTTCACCATTATATCTGTGGGACTGACATTTTTCATGTTGGACATTTATATGATATGATTGTATAATTTACAATCATTAGCAATAAAAATCCAAGTGAATTTAATAAATACCGAAAACAAATATAGTGCAAATAACAGTAATCCATAACAAGCAATCAAAATTTACTTTTATGAAGTCAGACAGGTACAGTATGGATAATGTCTGCATCATTTTAAAGATACTGCAATTTGCTCCTAGAACTATTTTTTTAGGCTGAATGTGTTAATAAGCTCCGAACCCGGCCAGAAACACTTCCTAAATTCAGGGCAAGATCAGTTTTCTCATTTATCATTTCTAATGTATAAGAAAAGTTTGCACACATTGGGGGCTAACTAGTGGCTATCAAAACATTTTCTGGTTTGGGGGCGTGGCCGGCAGCCGGAGAGGGAAGACGTGTTTCTCCACCGCTCCAGAGCCCTGTTGTACAATCCCAAGGCATCCGGACTCCACACCGCCGATCCAGCACCCACAACTACGGGGACGACCCCTCCTTGCCGCGGGCTACATTTTGAGCCCACTCTTGGGAAGAAGCTCCAGCGCACAGTGGAGAACTGCCACCACAGGCCGCACACGGCGCGGAGCGAAGAGGTCGGCGCCATCTTGGAGGCCCTATCTCGGCAGGCGGATCGCCAGAGTCCGCGGGATCCGGTAAGACATCACCTTCCCCGGGCAGCCTTCTACCACCAAAGACCCTAAAACTGACCCGCAAGCCACATACCACGCATCACTGCTCCATCACACCAGCAATGGGCACAGGGCACCCCAACATCACTCCAGGGCCTCCGCGCGTACCACCCACGAACGGATACCCTCCTGGAACGCCACCACCTAACCCCGCCACACTAGGGGGGAGACTGAGCCCGTGTGAGGCTCCACCACTGCCCTTGCAGAGACCCTAACACACCATGGCCCGAGACCCAACTGGGCGAACTGCCCTAGGCGAGACCGGGGATCCGGTGCGGCCTGTGTAAGTTCCAAGCGGCGGCCATATTGCTACTCCCAGGCCTGCCCAACATAAGCCACCCTTGCTCTGGAGAGGAGATTAAAAACCTGAATTTGACAAAGTAGCACCCGCACAACCCAAGTCTGCCTGCCTAGAAAAGAAAGATGAACAAAAGAATCAAGCGCACCACATGATGACCATCTAACACAATCCCTTCCACAGCACTGAACACAGCACAGCCCGAGGGAATTTATTATTTAACTACTGCTTCATTACCAACATCTCCATATAAACAGCATCACTATGACCCGTAAAAGAAAAGACTCCACGCAACCAAAAAAACGAAAAGACTTCTTTTCTCCAAATGTCAGAAGCTCTCCGCAAGGTGACATGGGAGATAAATCCCCTTCCTCCTCACTCGGTACTGCTTCTGCGACACCTAGTCCTACCTCCCAGAGTGGCCCTGCTCGCCGCTCCCCAGAGGCATCCACACCAACATCTCGCAGCCCGGCAAAATCTAAACCCAGACTGTCAGAAGATATATACCATGATAAGATTAGTCCACATCACTAATCCCTGGAGGACACCAGGGAACTGAGTGGCACCATTAATGCTTTTCCCACCTCCAACCAACCCATCTCGGACACCACATTAAAGGACATGCTTGTCTCCCTACGCAGCTCATTGCACGCTGACATGATGGACTGTATGAGAAACTTTAAGGGTGAAATTCAGGAGCTTGGGGGTAGGGTAGATCATGTCGAGAAAAAAATGGGAGAATATGCAGCATCCTACAACTCACTTGTAGACTCACACAACGACCAGTCTGATGAAGTGGCTTGGCTCAGGTCCAAAGTCGCCGACCTTGAAGACAGGTCTCGCAGAAACAATATTAAAATCAGGGGACTCCCCGAGACTGTCCAACCGAATCAGCTACTACAATATGTCAAAGACCTAATACAAGAGTACCTACCAGAGTTGCCACAATCAGAACTGGTCATAGACAGAATTCATCGCCTACCCAAACCTTCCTTCCTACCAGGAAACATCCCCCGGGATGTCCTCATGAGGGTTCACTTCTTTCATGTTAAGGAAAGCTTCATGTCGGCCTTCCGCAAGAAAGTATGCCCCAAGGAAGAATACACCACTATCCAACTATATGCTGACTTATCGCAGTACACAATGCAAAAACGCAGGGACTTGGTCTCCATCACTAAGGCCCTGTGGAACCACAACATAGTCTACAGATGGGGATATCCTTCCAAATTGACTATCACCAGGGAGGGTGAAGCCACCACCATCTCCTCACTGGAGGAAGGCCTCGGCCTGCTTCGGAAATGGGACATACTCCCAGAACAACCCAATGCTGACCCACTCCCTCCTACTAAAACCAACCCCCAAGATGAATGGCAAGTGGTGACACGTAAAAAGCCAAACAAAAAGCATCCAGCCCACCCACCCAGGGCCTGACATCTTATAATGATTGAACAACACAGTTCAGTGCTGTGGATGTCACTATCCACGTCTTCCCCCCCTCTCTCCCCTCATCGTTGAGCAGAGTGTCTGCCTCCGGATCCACAACGGTTCCTCCTTTTTTACTTGTTTGTTGTTTAAACAGTTCCATATGTTCCTCTTATTCTTCATCCGGTCAATAGCAGTGGGGCTTCCCTTTGCGTTTCGCACTAGAAATCTCTGGTCTGACAGGTAGGGTCTCTTCTTCGAAACTTCTAGAAACCGCATCTCTCTTCTCTTATTCTCCTTGTATACCTTGACAAATTTGTTGTTTGTTCATTTTTTCCTCCTTGGCAACACCTAGGCCTCCGTCTGTGAGACGAGTTGCTACTCCCCTCTCTCCCCCCCTTCTGCACCTATCACTGTAGGTGTCGTGACTTGACACAACAAGTTAGTAATATTCTACAGTCCGGGACCCACCCACCCGACCTACGAAAAACAAACCGAAAAATGCACAGTGGTGAACGGTAAGTAGAACCCCCAACCAAAATCATCCTCCCTCACCCAGTCGTAACCCAACAAGACCCT
>BLSH010240776.1:283936-295386 GCA_018402905.1 Glandirana rugosa
GGGCACTGTAGTGGTGCTGATGGGCACTTTAGTGGCAATGAAGGCACAGATGAGCACTGTAGTGGCACTGATGGCAATGAAGGCTCTGGTGCGGTACTGGTGTAGCACTGCAGTGACACTGATAAAACAGAAGCACTGTAGTGGTACTGATGGGCACAGGTGGGCACTGATGAGCACAGGTGGCACTGGTGGGCACAGGTAGTACTGAAGGACACGCTGGTTGAGCTGATTTGATACTGATGGCAAAGATGGATTACTGTAGATTACAAATGTAGCACTGATGAGTACTGTAGTAGCACTGATGAGCACGTTAGTGGCAATAAAAGCACAGGTGGCACTGGTGTGGCACTGATGGGCACGTGGGGCACTGCGGTGACACTGAAGGCACAGATAAGCACTGTAGTGGCACAGATTAGCACAGGTAGCACTGATGGCACAGCTAAGCACTGTAGTAGCACTGATTAGCACAGGTAGCACTGGTGGGCACTGGTAGCACTGGTGGGCACTGGTGGCACTGATGGGCACTGGTGGGCACAGGTGGCACTGTAGTGGCACTGATGGGCACTCTGATGGCGCAGATGAGTACTGTAGTTTGGCTGAGCACTGTAGTGGCACAGGTGGCACAGATGATCACTGGTATGGCACTGATGTGGCACTGGTGTGGCACTGGTGTGGCACTGGTGTGGCACTGCTTGCACAGATGAGCGCTGTAGTGGCACTGATGGGCACAGGTGGCACTGATGGGCACAGGTGGCACTGGTGGGCACTCTGGTGGCACAGACGGGCACTCTGGTGGCACAGGTGGGCACTCTGGTGGCACAGATGGGCTCTGTAGTGACACTGATGGCACTTTAGTGGCACTGATGGCACTGTGGTGGCACAGGTGGCACAGGTATGGCACTGGTGGCACTATCAGCAGAAATTATATTCTGCTGGTCACTGGTGGGCACAGCTGGGCACTGCTGGGCACTGCTGGGTGCAATAAAAATGTTCAAAGACTCACAGACTTTCACTGCAGGGCATCGATCTCTCTGGAATCCCATGGTCTCAACAGTGTTCAAGGCCTCTGCCAGGGAACCCTGCTAATCTGCTAAGTAGAGAACCATGTCATGCGCATATAGCCCTACTTTCTCCTCAAATTTCCCAACCGACAGGCCTCTAATGTTACTGTTGGCTCTCAGCACCGAAGCCAGGGGCTCCACGGCTAATGCATATAACAAGGGGGACAGGGGACATCCCTGTTCGGGTTCCCTGGCTAAGCGGGAACCTATCTGACTGCCATCCATTGACAAGTACCCTGGCCCTAAGGGATTGATACAATAACTGTACCCATTTAATAAAATTAGGGCCGAACCCAAAACGACGCAGACAAGCCCATAGGAACTCCCACTCCACAGAGTCAAACGCCTTAGCAGCGTCTAATGCCACTATCGACCTAGTCCCAACGTTATCATCGCAGTATTTTTGCCAGACATAAAGCCAGTTTGGCCATTGTGGATCAAGGACAGAATTACCTGGTTCAGGCGGAGGGCGAGCACTTTGGCCAAGATCTTCACGTCCACCTGAAGCAGGGAAATCAGCCAATATGACTCCGGGTCTCCAAGAGTCCACCATAGCAAACTCCGACATTAGACGGCTGAACCTGGTGGGAGTCCCAGACAACTCCCGAGTTCCCCCCACACCCATCCTGTCCAAGGCCGGGACCGGGACCATATTGAAATCTCCCATCCATACAACTGAGACTGCTGGATGATGGGCAACAAACGCCAAACCCTCTTTCACGACCACCGAGTTGTATGGGGGAGGGATATAACAGGCTAATAACAGAATGGGAGAACCACACAATGTGGCATAAATAAAAATATATTGACCCAGGGGGTCCGTCCGCACCAAATGTGGCTCAAACAACATGCTCCTACCAATGAGCAGGGTGACACCCCTTGAATATTGGGAATAAGTTGAATGGAAAGCCCATCCCACCCACGGTTTCTTGAGAGCCCTTTGCATGTGTCCCATTACATGTGTTTCAACAAGGGCAATAACGTCAGCTTTTTGGGTTTTAAGGGAGGCCAAAACTGCAGTACACTTGACTTTGTCTCGAATACCCCTAACATTCCATGTCAAAAATGTAAGCGTACCCATGGCGCCCAGGAGAGGTAATATACATGTCGTGGGGGGCCACTGCGCGGACGGACACCCCGGGCCCACACATCTTACATATCAATACTAGAACAATAACGTCATATACACTAAGCAGGGTTTGTAGAGAACATAATAGAATTTGCAATTTGTGTTGTATTCCTAGCAGCTGTATAACATTTGAAAACAAGAGGACGAACGCGTCCATAACTCTCAAATACCCATCCTACCACCCAGCTCAGCATCACCCCAACACGATGTGAGCATATATCCCACAACCCCTGAATTAGTAACAGTCTTCCAGTCTGTGTCCATGCCTGGAGGTGCGAATCTTGAACTTAGCCCCTCTGTGACCCAGAGGAACCCCTCCGGAGCATGGTCTGAGGTCACCGTCGGGGTGTAACTGTGAGGGGAGCATATGTGCAATTGCACAGGGAAAAAAAAAAGAAAAACAAAGAAAAAATGAAAACTAAAAAGAACCTTAACAGTTTGTCCCAGTGGTGGGGGCGATATTTCACTGAGTACGGTGCTCCTTCCGTGTGCTCTTGCTGTTGCGATAAGCACGCAAAGCCTCCGGGTGGAAAGCCCCGCAATAGTCGGTATCAGCCCCAGCAAGTTACCGAGGTGCCCGGCAGGTGAAGACCACACTGGTTTCCTTATTAGTCAGGGCTTAGTCCCGCCGGAGCATTAAGGTTAGTAACCGTCCAGACCCTGAACCACAACTGTAGTAGACCATGTAACAGCATGCCGCCCCACCTCGATGCACAGTCAAAGAATAGGGAAATAGGGAAAGAGGGG
Organism: Glandirana rugosa; assembly: GCA_018402905.1. NCBI lineage: Eukaryota > Metazoa > Chordata > Amphibia > Anura > Ranidae > Glandirana > Glandirana rugosa. The sequence goes on from BLSH010240776.1 coordinate 286,874, forward strand.
GTCCACCATCCCATTGCAGAAAAAAGAAAATTCAAAAGGAGAAGATAAAAAAAGAAAAGAAAAAAAAAAGGAGGAAAAACAAGGATGGGGAATTGAGTTAGTGCCAAATCGTACAAAAGTCAGGTTACTCACGGCATTGTGAACCGAAGACAATGGTGCCCCATTGCAATCAGGCAGTGCCTGGTCTGCGGTCGATCCAATCCATGATGGACTCAGGAGTCTCAATGGCCCTACCATCCTCCTCCACCCGCAGGCGAGCCGGGTAGAGCATGGAATACCTGAGGTGCAGGCCCCGAAGCCTCCGTTTCGCCTCTTGGAACTGGGCCCGCTGCCGATGGACCTCACCGGAGAAGTCCGGGAATGCCGCAATGTGGACGTTAGTGTAGGGGATATTTCCCTTCTCCCTAGTTAAGCAGAGGACGGTGTCTCTGTCTCTGAAATTGAGAAACTTGGCAATAAAGGTACGATGCGATGTGCCCTCTTAACGGCGAACATAGCCGAAAAGGCCTCTCTACCGAACGTGGTGATGAGGAGCTGCTCCAAGAACCCAGCCGGGTTGCCGGCCGACATCCCTAGCTGCCACTCCGCAAATCGCCGTTTATTTGCGGTGATTCGCAGGACACGTCCACACTGCCGCTGTAAATATACGGTAGGCAGTGTGGAAGTGGTTAAAGCAGAGTTCCGCCCCAGAAAAAAATAAAAGTCAGCAGCTACACATACTGTAGCTGCTGACTTTTAATATTAGGACACTTACCTGTCCTGGAATCCAGTGCCGTCGGCACCCCAGCCGATGTTTCCATTGGCTCTCCGGTGCTTCCGCCACTATTTGTGCTACTGCGCACTTGCAAAGTGTGCTACACTTTCTGAATGGACCTGTAGTGAGGGAAGGAGGGGGGGCAGAACTTCCGAGTACTCTTGCCGTGGCAAGATCTCTCGGAAGTGGGGATGGGTACCTGTCAAAAACGTACCCGCTCCCCCTTCCCCAAATGTGGCACCGGAGGGGGGAGGAGGCAGATAAGCGGAGCTTGCACTTTAGGTGGAACTCCGCTTTAAACAGAAAAAGCCAGCAATTGTAGTGTGGTAAGATAACACCCCTTTAGTGGCTTATCTAAAAATGTTTTTTATTAATAGAATTACAAATATACAATATGTAAGAATAATTATGTAAAATGAGAAAGGCACATCATAACTCTGCTTTAATTTGAACATTGTTATAATGAAAATAACTGAAAAATGTGAACACTGAATATATTCCATACTTTCTCTTTAAAGTTCAACTCCATGATGTTTTTTAAAATAATACACACCCCCAGACAGTTAACAAAATATAAAAGCAGTTAAAGCTGCAATACTTATCTTCAATCTGGAGTTGTCCATGACAGTGTTTGTTTTTACCCCCAAGATCTCTTTAGTCTTCCAGGATGAATGTTGCCATGTGTCATTCAACCCAGAGAACTGCTATGGGTACACTTATCAAGCAAATTTGGGGCACAATTAATCACAAATCAGCAAAGTCACAGTGGAAGGTTTACAGACCTGGGCAGCCAAGTAAGACAGTTTGCAAAGTTCTGAGACTGAATTATAATTTAGGTTGAGACAGATTTTTCACTCTAAACAGAGGCATAATTATGAAGTGGTCAGGGCCAGGCTTCATTTAATCCCAATATGATTATAGAGAAGATAAAGTAGGAATTTGACTGTAACCTTGTAATAAATCAATCTCATAATGTTTTTCACTGCTTCTGTTTAGTATTGCTTAGCTTTGTGAAGTTGAATTTCAAGCCTGGTCTTAGGTACCAATTGACTTCCACTTTGAATATTATTAAGTATTCCTCATTTCTTTGTGCATGTGACTATGGCCACTCTAAGGTGAGTATGTTGTAGAAGAGTTAGGAATCGACCACTAAAGAATGAGCCATAACACCAACCCTCTTGCTACCGGAGGACCCATCACCTATGCCAGGTACCACGCTTTGTTGACTGGCTGCTACACATTCCCACCAATTTTTGGTTACCCGTGGCAATTATTCTCTTTCTCTGACTTCCTCACTGAGTTAACCCTTTTATGATAGATAGCCTTTCTCTTCCACCATGTGGTGCTTTACAGTTCTTCTGACCTGCCGTGTACCCCCATGCACGCCTTTGAATACCTTAAGATCAGGATTAGAACACTTAAAATGCTTTACTGGAGTGCAAACATTACAGTCACATAAATAACATTTACAGATAAAAAAAAACATAGGCCGCCAGTACACGCTGGCCTGCGTCTTTTGGAAAGACCTGGGTCCCAAAGCCCATTGGTCGGCCTTTAAAGTGCATATACAGTATCTCACAAAAGTGAGTACACCCCTCACATTATTGTAATTATTTTATTATATCTTTGTGACAACACTGAAGAAATGATACTTTGCTACAATGTAGCAATGTAGCACAGCAGTAGGGTACCTCAAGGGAGTCAGCCACTCTCTCCCACGTGGCCGGTCGGTGGGAATAACAGACGTGCTGTGCTGGACACTTCCAGTCCAAGCACAAGCACGTCTGCCAGTCCCTCCCCCACAACCTGGCCAATCAGTCACTGGCTGGAGGCCTAGCCAATCAGTGCATATATGTGCACTTCGGTGGTGCACATACAGTATCTCACAAAAGTGATCACACCCCTCAAATTTTTGTAAATATTTTATTATTTCTTTTCATGTGACTACACTGAAGAAATTACACATTGCTATAATGTAAAGCACCTCATGGCAAATAGCTCTCTCAGGATCTGAAAAAAAGAATTGTTGCTCTACATAAAGATGGCCTAGACTATAAGAAGATTGCCAAGACCCTGAAACTGAGTTGCAGCACGGTGGCCAAAACCATACAGCGGTTAAACAGGACAGGTTCCACTCAGAACAGGCCTCGTCATGGTTGACCAAAGAAGTTGAGTGCACGTTCTCAGCGTTATTTCCAGAGGTTGTCTTTGGGAAATAGACGTATGAGTGCTGTCAGCAATGCTGTAGAGGTTGAAGGGGTGGGGGGGTCAGCCTGTCAGTGCTCAGACCATATGCTGCATACTGCATGAAACTGCATTGCTGTTGTCCCAGAGGGAAGCCTCTTCTAAAGATGATGCACAAAAAAGCCCGCAAACAGTTTGCTGAAGACAAGCAGACTAAGGACACGGATTACTGCAATCATGTCCTGTGGTCTGATGAAACCAAGATGAACTTATTTGGTTCAGATGGTGTCAAGCGTGTGTGGCGGCAACTGGGTGAGGAGTACAAAGACAGGTGTGCCTAGCCTAGTCAAGCATGGTGGTGGGAGTGTCATAGTCTGCGGCTGCACTGGGGAGCTACAGTTCATTGAGGGAACCATGAATGTCAATATGTACTGTGACATACTGAAGCATGATACCCTCCCTTCGGAGACTGAGCCGCAGGGCAGTATTCCAACATGATAATGACCCCAAACACACCTCCAAGACAACCATTGCCTTGCCGAGAAGCTGAGGGTAAACGTGATGGACTGACCAAGCATGTCTCCAGACATAAACCCTATTGCACATCTGTGGGGCATCCTCAAATGGAAGGTGGAGGAGCGCAAGGTCTCTAACATCCACCAGCTCTGTAATGTTGTCATGGAGGAGTGGAGGAGGACTCCAGTGGCAACCTGTGAAGCACTGGTAAATTCAATCCTCAAGAGGGTTAAAGCAGTGCTGGAAAATAACGGTGTCCAGCAAAATATTGACACTTTGGGCTCAATTTGGACATTTTCACTTAGAAGTGTACTCACTTTTGTTGCCAGCGGTTTAGACAATAATGGCTGTGTGTTGAGTTATTTTGACTACAATACCTGTGTACTGGCTCCCTGTTTACTGACTACTTGTGTACTGGCTCCCTGTGTACTGACTACCTGTGTACTGACTGCAATACCTGTGTACTGGCTCCCTGTGTCCTGACTACCTGTGTAGTGGCTCCATGTGTACTGACTGCAATACCTGTGTAAAGGCTCCCTGTGTACTGACTACCTGTGTACTTACTGCAATACCTGTGTACTGGCTCCCTGTGTGCTGACTATCTGTGTACTGGCTCCCTGTGTACTGATTGCAATACCTGTGTACTGGCTCCCTGTGTGCTGACTACCTGTGTACTGGCTCCCTGTCTGACTGCAATACCTGTGTACTGGCTCCCTGTGTACTGACTGCAACACCTGTTTACTGGCTCCCTGTGTGCTGACTACCTGTGTACTGGCTCCTGTGTACTGACTGCAATACCTGTGTACTGGTTCCCTGTGTACTGACTACCTGTGTACTGGATCCCTGTGTACTGCCTACAATACCTGCGTACTGGCTCCCTGTGTACTGCCTACAATACCTGTGTACTGGCTGGCTCCCTGTGCACTGGCTACAATGCCTGTGTACTGGCTACAATACCTGTGTACTGACTGTAATACCTGTGTACTGGCTGTATACTGTGATACTGGCTTGCAATACCTGTGTACTGGCTGCAATACCTGTGTACTGGCTGTATACTGTGATACTGGCTTGCAATACCTGTGCTCCTGCTGCAATTCCCGTGTATTGGCTGCATACTGTGATACTTGCTGCAATACCTGTGTACTGGCTGCATACTGTGATACTGGCTGCAATACCTGTGTACTGGCTGCATACTGTGTTACTGGCTGCAATATACCCCACCTGTGATGCTGAGCTGTATACTCCTGACACAATATGTGGAATACAAGGGACAGAGTGGGTGGATTCTATAAGGGGTGTAACTGATTAAAAGTAGGAGGGGTCAAAAAGGAAGTGCGGGGCCTGCACCCCCCCATCCTAAAACTTCACCAGCCGCCACTGCTTGCAGGTGAATCCCCTTAGGGTGGTAGTTGAGCATTGGTCTGGGCTACATCCTCTCCTTGAACTGGACCTTCTTGCTTCCAATGCGGTCCCGATGGTGGACCCTGAGCCCGGAATTCTTTCTATTTGTATACACACCAGGGTGGAGGGCAGACCCCAAAAAGCCTGGGAAAACACAGATCTTGTGTTAACCCTCTCAGTACCTGGGCAGACTACACTATCTGGCTGTCAGTAACCAATCAAATAGGAACCTGCCTACAATCTGACTTTCCTTATCCTGCTTCTTCCCAAGAATACATTTACTACTAAATCATAGATGTGCTACTAGATTACAAGTTGCTATTATGAGAAGCAGGTGCTTGTCAGTCTCAAGCAATGGAATGTGAGTAGCAGGTTTTAAGTCTGACCTTCTAATTAAATTATATCTATTGTGGAAGTACCCAGGCTCCAAAGCTAATCCGGGCCTAAATTATGATTAATGTCTCATTAAGGATGGGCATACCTGGAGATTTCAGAAGTCTGTGAGTCTGACATTCTGCAGAAAGTGGGAGTCGTGCAAACGTTGGAGATAATAAAAATGCTAATAATTGGGAGTTGAGCCAAAATATTTAACAGGCTCTTTTTAACAGACCTACAGAGGATCAAATTATAGTAATGTGATCCTCTAAACAAAGAGCACTGGCAATACAGGTGTGACGTTATGCGAGTCGCCATAATGGACGGGCGATACTTGTTTCCTCGCATCACTTTGAGGCGACTAGTGCCACCGTGGCAGAGCTTGTTCTGGCCCAGACTTTGTGGTCCACTCAAATCCCTCTCCACCAGAAGTGAGCAAATCTCAGAGATCTCAGAGGGAGAAAGCTGAGTGAGCTCTGTGTGCTCATTTGGACTTAAAAGATCAAGGTTTGCACTGTGTTTATGTTTTGTGGGTGTCGGGGACAGCCCCACACTGTATAGAGAGGAACCCGATTGTTTAGTTTATCTGTTTTCTGTTTTTATGTGTTTTGATCTTGCAAACCTGTGATAATAAACCTGGCAAACCGCCAGATTTTAAAGAAACTGACCTCCATGCTAAATATTTTCCTCTGAAAAATGATCCCCACGAGCCAATCTCTCCCACGTTTGGTCTGCATGGGGCCCCTGCATCCTTCCAGGGGATGATGGACAAAACCTTGAGGTCGCATCAGCCCTATGCAGAGGCCTATCTGGTTGATGCGGTCATCCACAGCCCAGATTGGGAATCACATCTGCCTCGGGTCCAGGCAGTGGTAGATTCGTTGAGGGTAGCAGGTTTAACAGCCAACCAAAAAAAGGGCGCCATAGGTTTGGAGGAGGCCAAATACCTTGGGTATGTTATTGGTCGGGGGTTGATCAAGCCCCAAACCAATAAGATCGAGGCCATGCAAAAGTGGCCCCAACCGGTAAACAAGAAAACAGGTTTGTGCCTTCTTGGGGATTACAGGGTATTTCCAACGCTTCATCCCCGACTTTGCCACCATTGCCGTCCCTAACGTCTTAGCAGGAGGCAGCCAGTGTATTGTCGGAACGTGTGTTTAGCACGGCAGGGGGCGTTATCACAGACAAGCGCAGCCGTTTGTCCACAGCCAACGTGGATAAGCTAACCTTTATTAAAATGAATCAGGCATGGATCCCACAAGACTTGTCTGTACCTTGTGCAGAATAAACATTTAGACCGGACTCACACATCCATTCATATACTTGTTTTTTTTGAATAGGCCTCAATATTTTGGGGGCTACCCCAATTATAAACAAACAAAAAAAAATACCATGTTGGCTACCTCCTTCTCCTCCTCGACCACCGCCACTTCCACCTACACTGCCATGGTCACGGCCTAGTCAACCTCTAGGCTCCTACTCCACATCCATCCCCCCTTCCCATTTTTTTATTTTATTTTAATTTATTTTCCCTATCCCCTTTTTTTGTAGGGCACTTGCCCTACTCTTACCCCCATTTTACTTCCTTTTGCAGCCCTCTAGCACTTGCCAGGACATTGTTACAGCCATTTTTGTGCCTAAAAGTTTGGGTCCTTATTGACTTCAATGGGGTTCGGTGTCCGGGATAACGTTCGGGCAACGTTCGGTGCCGAACCCGGACTTTTTCCCAAAGTTCGTACGGACCCTCCGAACCCGAACGTCCAGGTGTTCGCTCAACTCTAGTAGGGAACTGCACTACACAGAAATAGAACACACTTTCACAGGGTCTCCAAAGATGTCACCGCATTTTTGGAGACCCTAACCTTTACTGTTCATTGTTCGTTGTTATAAAAAAAAAAAAACCCAAAAAAACCCCAAAATAATACCAAAAAAAACAAAAAACAAAAACAGTTGTACGTTTCTTGTTTTTCTATCTCCATTTTCTCTCTATTCTCTTTCTATTGCTCTCTCTATTGTTGTTTATGCATGTCTGTAATGTTTTGTTGCAGTTTATTATAGCAGGTTTTTTTTTTGCAGGTATGCAATGTTTTTATGTAACATTTAATTATTTTTTTATTCTTAGCAGGAATATTATTTTTTCATGTGTTACTGTTTTTATTAATCTTTATTTAATTTTCAGGTACGCCAGCTGCAGCGCTGATTTATTTAGGGTGACAGCAATAGCGTTTGCTCCCACCATATATAAATCAGCGACTCCAGTGCTGTTGAAGGTGATTTCACCACCACAGTTAAAAAAAGAGCAAATATACCGGAGCATAGGGGCAGAGGGTGGAAATTGGGGCAGATTGCCCCTATGCTCCGGTATATATTTTTTAAAAAGTGGCTATGCCCACCATTAGAAGTGGGAGGATGAAGGGAGGTTTTCTAATGGTGGGCATACCCACCGATTGATTCTTTTTCTTCATGAAAAAAAGAACATTACAATTAGTGTTGAGCGAACCCGGACTGTAAAGTTCGGGTCCATACCGAACTTTGGGGTGTCCGGGACCCGGACCCGAACCCGGACTTTTCAAAAAAAGTCTGGGTTCGGGTCCGGGGTTCTGGTAATTTTACTAAAAGTTCTGAAAATTGCTGTAAAAAAGTCCAGGAAAGTCCTAGAGGTCTGCAAAAGGAAGGAAATGGGGGTAAGGGTGGAACAAGTGCCCTACAAAGAAATGGGGACAGAGAAATAACTAAAAGCATTTTTAAAAAAATAATTTCATAAAAAAATCAAAAATGGAGGTGGATGTGGATCATCTTCAAACTGTGTGTGAAAAGTATTAATTAACGGTAGAAGCCATATCACTGTTCTAAAATCATCTTCAAACTGTGTCAAAAAAGTATAAATAAGCCTGGAGAACCCATATCACTGTTCTGCAATCATCTGGAAACTGTGTGTAACACTTTAACTAAAACCGGGAGAAGCCATACTACTGTTCTGCAAACATCTGGAAACTGTGTGCAACACTTTAACTAAAACCGGGACAAACCATACCACTGTTCTGCAAACATCTGGAAACTGTGTGTAACACTTTAACTAAAACCGGACGAACCCATATCACTGTTCTGCAAACTCAATTTCACAATGTGTGTCAAAGGTCTACAAACGTCTTGTCACCATACCAAACAGGGCCAAAATCAATTTCACAACGTGTGTCAAAGGTCTACAAACGTCTTGTCATCATACCGAAGAGGGCCAAAATCAATTTCACAATGTGTGTCAAAGGTCTACTAACGTCTTGTC
>BLSH010240793.1:0-10250 GCA_018402905.1 Glandirana rugosa
GCCTGTGGACCACGGCTAAAGAAATAGGTAGAGAGGCGCTGCAAAAATCTCCACCTCCGCCACCTCCATCGTATACATGGACAGGGCAAAGGGGATGGAGTCAGGGGCGGAGCCAAAGTGGGGGCAGCAAAATGAGGTTTCGCCTAGGGTGTCAAAAATCCTTGCACCAGCCCTGATCCCTACAGTGGCGGCTAGGATGACCACATTTCAAAACTGCCATTCAGGGACACTCCCCTTCCCAAAAAAAGATGAGGGGGGATGTAGTCTCGGGGTTAATGGGGAATTTGGCGGCGGGGGTGATTTGTCGGGCGAATGGCTGGTGTTAGCACTTAAATCGTCCCAGCACCAAGCTTGATATGGTGTCAGGATGATCAAATCACAATATTTCTAATACTACATTGTAATATAAAATGAAATAGTTCAACTCACCATAATGCAGAATCAATGGGAACCCAGAGCTTGTCACTTACCACCAGATGCAGCGTGCCACCATTGCCTGCCACCAGATGCAGCTTGTTACTTGCCACCATTGCCTGCCACCACATACAGTGTGCCATTTGCCACCCATAGCCTACCACCAGATGCAGTGCAACTTGCCACCCATAGCCTGCCACTAGATGCAGTGCCACTTGCCACCCATAGCCTGCCACCAGATGCAATGCCACTTGCCACCCATAGCCTGCCACCAGATATAGTGTGCCACTTGCCACTCATAGCCTGCCACCAGATGCAGCATGCCATTTGCCACCCACAGCCATGTCACTTGCCACTCATAGCCTGCCACCAAGTGCAATGCACCACTTGCCACTCATAGCCTGCCACCTGATGCAATGTGCCACTTGCCACAAGATGCAGTGTGCCACTTGCCACTCATAGCCTGCCACCAGATGCAGTGTGCCATTTGCCACCTGCAGTCATGTCATGTGCCACCCATAACCTGCCATTAGATGCAGTGTCACTTGCCACCCCAGCCTGCCACCAGTCTGACACACCAGATCCCCAGGAAGGTAAACGCTCTCCTGCCCCTGTGACTCCTCCCACACTGGGGCCAGGGGTTGTCACATCTTCAGCTTTCAGGGGTTCATGCTGGGACCTGTAGTCCTTCACTTTTAGGGGATGTGACCCCCCCGAAAAGTGAAGGACTACAAGTCCCAGCATGAACCCCTGAGATCCAAGGCTGTGACCCCATACATTTCATAGGTTCATGCTGGGACCAGTAGTTGGGGGGAAGTCACATCCTTAGATATCAGGGCAGAGTCCATGCTGGGACTTGTAGCCATAGGCGTACGCAGGGGGTGTGCCAGGTGTGCCCAGGCACACCCTAATCATCCCCTGCAATACATGCCAACTGTGCCTGCTTTGCTGAGACAGGGTCACCTTTTAGGTCGTCCCGCATCAGTCATGTCCCAGTTATGCACCGGGAACTCTGAGCAGAGCACTCTGTGCTACAGTCGGCACCCTGTGTTGCCTGGGACCTCCCCACTCCACCTACAGCATGCAATAGAATACATTACAGCTAGGGGAGTGGGTGGAGCATCTTCTTAACAGGCACAGGCTAGTGAAAGAAGCAGAGAAATCCCTGTATACCCAGCCATGAGACCTTGTGGGAGGGTTCAACCCGTCCAGCTCCGCCCTCATCAAGTACTCTTCCTGGTGGGCCATTATCAGAAAATGGCAAGAAGATGGTGAGTGTAACAGTGGGAGAAAGAATTGAGCTGCAGAGGTGGGCTGGGGGAGGCATTGCAGGCAGGGATGTGCTGGTGGGGAGCACTGGATGCAAAAATGTGCTAGAGGAAAACTGGAGGCAGAGGTTTGTGTGTTAGATTGTATGTGATTGTGTGCATGTGATTGTGTGCATGCGATTGTGTGTATGCGATTCTGTGTTTGTGTGCATGTGATTGTGTGCATGTGATTGTGTGTATGCGATTGTGTGCATGTGATTTTGTGATTGTGCGCATGTGATTGTGTGTATGTGATTGTGTGTTTGCGTGTATGTGATTGTGTGTTTGCGTGTATGTGATTGCGTGATTGTGTGCATCTGATTGTGTGTATGTGATTGAGTGTTTGTGTTTATGTGTTTGTGTGCATGTGATTGTGTTTGTGTGCATGTGATTGTGTGTATGCGATTGTGTGCATGTGATTTTGTGATTGTGCGCATGTGATTGTGTGATTGTGTGTTTGTGTGCATGTGATTGTGTGTTTGTGTGCATGTGGTTGTGTGTTTGTGTGCATGTGGTTGTGTGTATGTGATTGTGTGCATGTGATTGTGTGTTTGTGTGCATGTGATTGTGTGTATGTGATTGAGTGTTATGTTTATGTTGTTGTGTGTTTGTGTGCATGTGATTGTGTTTGTGTGCATGTGATTGTGTGTATGCGATTGTGTGCATGTGATTTTGTGATTGTGCGCATGTGATTGTGTGATTGTGTGTTTGTGTGCATGTGATTGTGTGTTTGTGTGCATGTGGTTGTGTGTTTGTGTGCATGTGGTTGTGTGTATGTGATTGTGTGCATGTGATTGTGTGTTTGTGTGCATGTGATTGTGTGTATGTGATTGAGTGTTATGTTTATGTTGTTGTGTGTTTGTGTGCATGTGATTGTGTTTGTGTGCATGTGATTGTGTGTATGCGATTGTGTGCATGTGATTTTGTGATTGTGCGCATGTGATTGTGTGTATGTGATTGTGTGTTTGCGTGTATGTGATTGTGTGTTTGTGTGCATGTGATTGTGTGTTTGTGTGCATGTGATTGTGTGCATGTGTTTGTGTGTATGTGTGTTTGTGTGTATGTAATTGTGTGTTTGTGTATATGTGGTTGTGTGTATGTGATTATGTGATTGTGTGTATGTGTTTGTGTGTATGTGATTGTGTGTTTGTGTGTATGTGATTGTGTGCATGTGATTGTGTGTTTGTGTGTGTGTATGTGATTGTGTGTTTGTGTGTATGTGATTGTGTGCATGTGATTGTGTGTTTGCGTGTATGTGATTGTGTGATTGTGTGTATGTGATTGTGTGTATGTGATTGTGTGTTTGTGTGCATGTGATTGTGTGCTTGTGTGTATGTGATTGTGTGCATGTGATTGTGTGTTTGCGTGCATGTGATTGTGTGCATGTGATTGTGACTTAGGGTTGCCACATCATCCCTTTAACCCAGGACACATATGGATTGCACAGGTTGTTCTGAGGCTAATTGAATGCAGGTAAGGCACCAAGTGAGTTTAAGGCCTCATACACACGGGCGTTTTGCACGCCGGCGTTTGTAGGCGTTTTTTGCAGCTCTCCATGTTATTCAATGGCCTTCTAAAAACGCCGGCGTTAGTGAGCAGTAGAGGGCGTCGGCGTTAGTGAGCTGTTTTTAGAACGCGGGACCATCGCGTTCTGTAGCTGTAGCGTTTTGGCGTTTTTTGACGCCAATCGGCAAAACGCTTGCTAACGCCCGCTAACGCCGTACCGGCGTTAACAAGCGTTTTTTGACACCGGCGTTTTTAGGTTGAAAAATAGCAGAGGACTGATTTTTTTTTAAAAAACGCCTATTGACGCCGACACTCACTAACGCTCGCTAACGCCGATGCAAAACGCCGCAAAAAACGCCGATTTTTTAAAAAACGTCGGACCTGGCTTTTTGGCTTATTTATTATAAAACGCCCGTGTGTATGAGGCCTAATTACCACCTTAATTAGCCAAAGAACCTGTGTAATTCATATGTGTCCTGGGTTAAAGGGATGATGTGGCAACCCTAGATTGTGTGCATGTGATTGTGTGTATGTAGTTGTGTGTTTGTGTGTGTGTATATGTATATATGTATATATGTATGTGTGTGTGTGTCTATATATTTATATATATATATATTTATGTGTGTGTAAATGCGTTTAAAAATGCATTCAACTGCATCTGGGGTAAATAAGCCCTTAAAGTGATACTAAACCCTCACGTTGTTTCGCCTATATCTGTTGCTAAATAATAACATTACATGAGAAGTCTAACCTTTTGTGTCATTTTCGCTTCTAAGTTGTTTTATTCAGACTCTGTTTCTCCCATTTCCAGTTGAAAAGATTTAGTCTTTAAATGGTTAGGCCTCATACACACGGGCGTTTGCACAAAAATAAGCAAAACGCCGGGCCTGACATCAGGGAAAAAACTGACGTTTTGCATTGACGTTAATGCACGTTTTCTCACGCTAGCTTTTTGCGGCGTTTTCTGCCTCTATTCAAAATCAATGGTTCCCTAAGGGAGCCCATTGATTAGAAAAGAAGCCGCACCAGAAGTCGGATCACGGTGATCCGACTTGCGGCACGACTTGTGTGCTAGATGTCTTAAAGGGGAACCCCCGCAAGAGCATACCAGGCTCTTCGATCTGGCATGGATTTTAAGAGGAGCACGCATGCCGAAAAAAACTGCGTATGGTCCCCCCCAAAATCCATACCAGACCCTTATCCGAGCACACAGCCTGGCAGGCCAGGAAAGGGGGTGGGGACGAGCAAGCGCCCCCCCCTCCTGGACCGTACCAGGCTGCATGCCCTCAACATGGGGAGTATGGGTGCTTTGGTGCAGGGGGGGCTCTGCGCCCCCCACCACAAAGCACCTTGTCCCCATGTTGATGGGGACAAGAGCCTCTTCCCGACAACCCTGGCCGTTGGTTGTCGGGGTCTGCGGGCGGGGGCTTATCGGAATCTGGAAGCCCCCTTTAACAAGGGGGCCCCCAGATGCCGGGCCCCCCACCATATGTAAATGAGTATGGGGGTTTGACCCGAACATCACCTTTTCAACCAACACCCAAATTTGCAGAGTGTTTGCTCCGCTGATTACCCTGCAAAGCACTGCATCCTGCACAATGCATTTTGAGCCCTGATTGGGCAAGGCTTTGCCCAATCAGGGTGCAGTGAATAGCTGGTTGTTAAGGAGTGGGCCAGGAAGCCGGCCGCGGCATCCTTAACAACCGATGAGTCATCAGCTGTCAATGGGCTTCCCCGCTGACAGCTGAATAAAAGAAAAACTTTGGCAGCAAATAAAAAGTGCAAAAAAAAAATGGCGTGGGTACCCCCAGCCCATACCAGGCCCTTATCCGATGCATGCAGCCTGGCAGGCCAAGAAAGTGAGGAGATGAGCAAGCGCCCCTCCTGAACCATGCCAGGCAACAGGCCCTCAACATGGGGGAGGGGTGGGTGCTTTGGGGCAGGGGGGATCTGTTATAGATTTTGGGGGGACCCCATGCCATTTTTTTACATTTTGGCTTAAAATGGACTGAGGGGGACCCCACACCATTTTTTTAAACATTTTTTTTTATTGCCAGCAGTGGTATTGTATTGCCGGCAATTTTTTTTTTTTCTTTAGAAATTTAATTTTTGCTGCAGCATGTTCTATAAGCAGTACAGATGCACCACTTTACAGGCAGACTAAGGAGATTAATGCACCACAGCAGCACTTGAAAAGAGGGAAGCACACTCTATTGGAAAAACAAAGCAGAGAAGAAGGCACTTCTAAGTGCAGTAATAAAACACTTTAATGACAAGGAAGGGTTAAAAACACTTACAAGATGGAACTGATAAATAGGCATATCAATGAATCCATAACGTCCAGAGGGATACCTCGTGGGAGTAAAGACAGCTGCAGGTGGATTTTCCAGCCAACCAGCAGTGGGAAGCACTGTGTCTCTGATACAAGATGGAGAACCGTGCTGTCAGTATCAGCATGGAGTCCAGGCAACTGGAAGTGACATCATAGTGGGTGGGGCATGTTTCGGAGCATGCCCAGTCGCTTCTTCAAACCAATGAAGTAATGCAAGGGGAAGGAATATTTTGTTTTGTGGTGGATCATTGTGATTTGTTTCTCATGTGACCTCAACCCAGTACGTGTCTTTTTACCTTTTACACATTGTGATGTCATCACTAGGTGGTGTTGTTGGTGGGTGGGGCTTTGGGTTTTACTAGTTTGTTCACTTTTAAGTTTCAATGAAATGCTTTTTTTTTTTCTTACCTATCTCTGTTGAAAGACCCATGAGATCCTTAGGCTCCATTCACACCTGAGTGTAGCAATTTACTGGCATTTTTCTGACATATTTTTAAGTGTTTTTGCAGCTTGTTGAGTATTTTAGGGCTACAAGCTTTAAGCTTAAAATTGCACAGATGTGAACGGGGCCTTAGGCCCCTTTCACACTGAGGCGCTTTCCTAGCGTTTGTGTGCTAAAAATAGCGCTTCCAAAACGCTTCTAAAATGCTGCCCATTAATTCCAATGTACCTATTCACACTGGGGTGTCACGCTGGTGCCACATTTAAAAAAGTCCTGCAAGCATGATTTTTTGTGCTTATTCTGAGCGCTAAAAATAGCGCATTAAAAACGCCCATATACATTGAAATTAATGTAAAACGCTTTAAAAGCGCGTTAAAAGTGCCAGCAAAACGCCCAGAGGTTGTGGAAAAGTCAAAATATCAGGAAGTAAACAGGATGTAATGTAGGGGGCTGTGCTATTTATTTAATGCTAGTGCTTCGAAAGCGATTTAAAAACGCCTGGGCGTTAGCGCTAATTATAGCGATAACGTGGGGAAAACGCGGCAAAAACGCGGTAATAACGCTTGATGTTTTGCACACGTTTTTCAAACGCCTCAGTGTGAAAGTAGCCTTAACCTTTTCTGCATTGTTGATATATTTAGATGTTGGGCCTGAGAAATAATGGTGGCCAACAGGATACATGTACCCTTTATGCATGTAATGCATGAGCACATACCCGTATATTGTAGCTGAACATATAACTGTAAATTAATTAAAATATAATGTTTATGAACAAGTTAGAAAAGACAGTTAAAAAAAAATCAAATGCCGCTTGCTAAGATTTGATAAAGTGAGGAAAAAATATCACATAGCAGAGGATGGTTTCGATCCATCGACCTCTGGGTTATGGGCCCAGCACGCTTCCGCTGCGCCACTCTGCTTTGTTTGCTAGTGCTTGTGGTAAAGCCTTTACTTTTCTGTCATGTGTTCCTGTATTTGCTAAAACTCTAGTATTTGCTAATTCGCTTCTGCTGCATCACTCTGCTCTATGTAAGTGCAGGTTTGGTGGAGCTGTACTGTTACTTACCTGACCTACTTTCCTGCTTACCGTATATACTCGAGTATAAGTCGAGTTTTTCAGCACATTTTTTGTGCTGAAAAAGGCCCCCCTTGGCTTATACTCGAGTGAGTGTCCCACATCATCTCATCTGCGTGCGCCTGCAGCCTCTGTGGGTGGTCCGAAAAGTCTATGTATGTGCGCTGAACGGAGCACATACATAGACTGATTGACTGCCAGTGATTGGCTTGTCACTGTGCTGTAGGCGGGGGCGGGCCTTGGAGCGGCTGACTCGGACGGGGAGAGGAGAGAAGGTAATGTGCTCCCTGTCCTTGTGTAATGGCTGAGTCCCTATGTAATGGCTACAATACCCTGTGTAATGGCTACAGTACCTGTGTAATGGCAGAGTCCCTGTGTTCTGGCTACAATACTTGTGTAATGGCTGAGTCTCTGTGTAATGGCTACAATACCTGTGTAATGGCTACAATACCTGTGTAATGGCTGAGTCTCTGTGTAATGGCTACAATACCTGTGTTCTGGCTACATTACCTGTCTAATGGCTACAATACCTGTGTTCTGGCTACAATACCTGTGTAATGGCTGAGTCTCTGTGTAATGGCTACAATACCTGTGTTCTGGCTACAATACCTGTGTAATGTCTACAATACCTGTGTAATGGCTACAATACCTGTGTTCTGGCTATAATACCTGTGTAATGGCTACAATATCTGTGTTCTGGCTACAATACCTGTGTAATAGCTGAGTCTCTGTGTAATGGCTACAATACCTGTGTTCTGATTACAATACCTGTGTAATGGCTGAGTCCCTGTGTAATGGCTACAATACCTGTTTACCAGTAGCTGCTGCTGCATTTCCCACCCTAGGCTTATACTCGAGTCAATACGTTTTCCCAGTTTTTAACTCCAAAATCCAAAAGTCAGAGGAATCTCTAAACAGTTAGTAAAAAGCCCAACCCGAAATTATCATATTCTTGACTTAGTACTGACAAATGTCTGATGTTGAGATGGGAGAGAATTTGGGTTCTAGTGATCACCAATGTGTTTGGTTTGATATTAAAACAAGAACTGAAAAATCATATACAAAAACAAAAGTTTTATATTTTAAAAGGACACATTTTGTTGAAATGGGGAAATTTCTAAAAAATGAACTGAAATGTTGGAGTAAAATGACAGGAGTAAGTAATCAGTGGGCACTATTAAGGTCTACCATCCTGGAGGCAACTAGATTACATGTCAGGCAAGTTAGTAAGAATAAACGGAATAAAAAAAACCAATATGGTTCACTAAAGAGGTAAGTAGTATAATAAAGGAAAAAAAATAGTGTATAGAAGATTCAAGGAAACAGGAGGTGTAGTTGACAGAGAGGAGTATAACAATAGACAAAAGGAGGCCAAACACATTATCAGTGGTGCAAAAGCACAGAAAGAGGAGGAAATTGCTAAGTCTATTAAGAAAGGAAATAAAACTTTTTTTTAGGTACATTAGTGATAGAAGGAAAAAATACAATGGGATCACTAAATGAAAACTGGGCACAACACATATGTTGAGGGAGACCAGATTGTAGTAAGCCATTTAAACAATTACTTCTGTTCAGTCTTCTCAGAAACAGACTGCACTAATGATAACACATTAGGGAATCATATTGGTTCTAGTAATGATGGTTCATTTCTAGGATTTCTGGAGACAGAAGTAGCAGAGGAACTGGCTCAGTTAAAGCTTAATAAAGCAATGGGTCCTGATGGTATTGATCCCAGAGTTCTAAGAGAACTTTGAGATATAGTTGTTGGACCGTTAACAGATCTTTTTAATCAATCTCCTCTAACAGGAGAAGTACCCCATGACTGGCGGATAGCTAATATTGTACCTATCCACAAGAAGGGCAGCAAGGTAGAAGCTGGCACAGGCCAGTGAGTTTAACATCAATTGTAGTCAAGGTAATGGAATCACTTCTCAAAAGAAGGATCATTGATCACCTAAAAATACACAGCTTGCTGGACCCAAAGCAGCATGGCTTTACTGAGGGCAGATCGTGCCAGACAAATCTGATTGAATTGTTTTACTATATTACCAGTGTATTGGACCAGGGTGATGATGTGGACATAGCGTATCTTGATTTCAGCAAGGCATTTGATACAGTTCCACATAACGATCTGATACAAAAGTTGTACAAGCTGGGACTTAACCCTTGGCGGTTCAGTGGATATGCAGTTGGCTAAAGGATAGATCCCAGAGTGTGGTTGTAAATGGGGTTCACTCAGAACAGAGACCAGTCACTAGTGGGGTATCACAAGGCTCTGTACTGGGTCCTGTTCTATTTAACCTATATGTAAGTGATATAACTAAAGGTTTGTTGGGCAATGTATGTCTCTTTGCTGATGATACAAAGGTGTGTAATATTGTTGATGTCCCTGGAGGTGTCTGTAACATGGAACATGATTTGGCATTGCTGGAAGATTGGTCAAAACAGTGGAGACTGCAGTTCAATATTTATAAATATAAAATAATGCCCTACGGAATAAGAATCACCTTAGAGCGTACAGCATTGGGGATACAGTGTTAGCCAGCACTACAGAAGAAAAAAAGATTTGGGGGTGCTTATTTCAGATGATTGCAAAATGAACAAACAGTGTGACCAGGCAGTGGGAAAAGCAAATAGAATTCTGGGATGTATCAGTAGAGGGATCACCAGCAGGAGGAAGGAGGTTCTGATTCCTCTATATAGATCTTTAGTGAGACCTCACTTAGAATACGGTGTCCAGTTCTGGAGACCACACTTACAAAAAGATTTTGATAAGATAGAACAAGTTCAGAGATGGGTAACAAAAATGGTGAAAGGTCTGGGGTATAAAACATATCAAGAGCGACTTCAGGAACTTAATATGTACAGTCTGGAGGAAATAAAGGAAAGGGGAGACATGATTTGAAACCTTTAAATACATCAAGAGGTGAATAAGGTTCAGGAGGGCAGTCTTTTCAATATGAAATCAAAATCAAGAACACGGGGACATGACCTCAAACTAACTGGAGGGAAGTTCGAAACTAATCTTAGAAAGTATTATTTTAATGAAAGGGTGGTTGATGATTGGAATAAACTACCAACAGGGGTTGTGAGACAGTCAACAGTAAATGGCTTCAAACATGCTTGGGATAAACATAAATCTATAGCCAGACAACAAGGTTAATGGGAAAAAAA
>BLSH010240849.1:18042-37873 GCA_018402905.1 Glandirana rugosa
GAATAAGTTTTTATTGATAATAATCAAAGTTCGTCAGGGTAAAATAAATAAAGTCTGAATATATGACAAATAGTGATCTCAACTCGCTTGTGGACCTTCAAGCCCAAGACGACCAGGCAGGCTTGAAGCCCTGTTTCAGGCCCAGGCCCAGGCCTGCCTTGGGCTTGTTAGCGTGCCTGTTGCTTGGGGTAACTTTAGTTACCCCTGGGCTTGAAAATCCGTGTTTTTACCGACATCCTTTCAGGACCTTTCGGGGTCTCCCGACGTTTTCCTTCATTTTACCCCCATTCCCATCCCGTTCACGGGATGTTTTTTTACCCCTGTCTCGTTGTCCGTGCGATTGTTCGGGTTCCGTCCGGACCCGGACCCGGACTTTGTCCCGAAGTTCGGACGGACCAGCAGAACCCGAACTTCCAGGTGTTCGCTCAACTCTAGTGATAAACAGTATATAAGTCTGAAATAAATAAAATGGGACTGCTTGAAACTAATAATAGTTATTTTTGAATAAGATACTGTGTATCACAATACGATACTGTGACATCCTTCATTTTTAATGGCTTTCCAGTTCATTTGTACTGATCAAAAGAGATGGATACATATATTTCTATTTTTTAATCATAGTAAATATTACGACTGTAGATGTATATTTTTTTTCTTTCCCCTTATACATTTTCTCTTCTTTCTCTTTTATTGCTTCACAGGGAGATTTTCACCAGCAATGGTGCCTCCCAGCTGAGTTCAATGACTACAAGTAATTAATTGGATTGCAGCAAATCACATGATCAGCTTTTTTCTACTTGTATGTATATTTAAATGTGTGTGTTCTTTTTGTACACTAAGTGGTGAACAAGGCGTAACTGCCGAAACGCGTCTGCTGTATTACTGTATGTGCATGGTCTACAGTCAATAAAGTCATTGGAAGAAATTCTGGAGTGCCGACTCAATCGCTTTTGGATTGCTGTTATTGCTGAATACGAGAGTTGGAAGGCTCTCATGAGTCAGAGCACCTGGACAAGGAGCATTCAGTCTATTTGAATTCACCAGCAGCTGTGCTGTCTGAGCGGTGTTTTTCTTGCTGAACAAGTCTTCCAGAGAGGTGTCTGTAGCACTCACCTTGTTAGCTGCAGCAGGAGGCTGTGACATTTTCTTCTTTAATTTTGCAGGGCTGCTTGTGAGGGATGGAGCATGGGAGGTGGGTCGATCAATTCAGTCGGAGAGAGCAGTTATGGTTACCCAGTTTGCCTGGCCATATTTCCCCATCTATAGAGAAATGGCTGTTTAGAGGCTATGGAACTCCCACTGCCCTCTTGGCTGCTGTGTTGGAGTGGTAGGGGAAAGACATCTGTGAGCTTCCCTGGCCACCCACACTCCATTCTCTTGAAAGACATTCTGCTACTAGCTGCCAGGGCCTGGAGGAATATAAGCCGCTGCTGTTGGGCTCCAGCAAGCCTGTGGAGTGCAGAGCTCAGTGCCCATATGGCCTTCATCCTTGGCTGCCAGCCACATTCCCCAATGATGTTGCCATTGTTAAATAGTGTTTTTCTATTTCCTGTTCCATTGTAATTATGTGTTTAGCTTTTGAGCACTCAAACCTAATATTAATGTGAGACTGTAAATGTTATGTACCTGATAGGAGACTGAAATGACCAGGTTGGCCTCTCTTGTATCTCCAGCCCGGGCCCCACTGAAGGTGGAACAGAGGGTACCAAGGTACAGGAGGAACATGAGTGCCTGAAGATGTTGATGGGAGAACTTTCAGTAGGAGATGGAGGAGACTGATGAACTAATAGATCAGCAGCAAGGTTCAGAAGTCTAGCCCAGTTTAACCTCGCTGGCGGTATGATTATGTCATATTTTTGCGTCTAAAAGTGGTACATTGTTTTGCATAGAAATTTGGCATTTTATATTGTAGGCCTGTAATTATTAGGAATAACTCACATAAATCTGTCCAAACAAGAGTCAAAGTTTGAAACAAGAAATCATAAACCATAATATAATAAATAACTATTAATAATTATCAAAAATAATAACATAATAGTAATAAAATGTATTCAATAATGTAATCAAATCAAAAACACTGAAATTTGCTCATTTGCAGAATTGTCGCTGTAGTCACTTTCAGTGTCTGATGACAAATTTCCCCACAAATCAGTATCACTGAATTGTGCAATTGATTCTTATTTACTATCACTGTTTTCTAGCTGATCAAAAACCACTTTCGATGTAAAGGGACGCTTTTTGGTTGCCATGGTCATTCTCAAGTTTCCAGGCAGAAATAATGGAATATATAATATAAAAGTGCATGCAGGGCACTGGGCAAACCACTAGGGACAAAGGGGATGTGAAATGATTTCACACAGTAATGTAATCTTACAGATTACAGTGTACTGTATGTTTACTATGTGTTTCACTATTTAAATATCCTGCCGGTCTCCACCCCTGTGCGACGCAACGCTCACAGGGAACAGAGCCTGGCACACAGGGCGGAACACAACCCACGGACACAGCGGGGGGGACATCGCTAGATCCAGGGGACAAGGTAAGTAACGCTGCCTGGATCCAGAGATGCGATCCTGAGTGTGGCTCGGGGTTACCGCACTTGATACAGAAAATTCACCCCGAGCCTCACTCGGGAATACCGCCAGGGGGGTTAAGGGGCACTCTACTTACACTGTTGGTTCAGGATGCATGTGGCTTGTTAGAGCTCTCAGAAGAATTGAGGTAGGGAGACTCAGCGGTGCACAGAGCTGGTACAGTGGACAGCCAAAACAGGCACTTGAGCAGGAGAGGAAGCCAAGATCAGAGACAGAAACAAAGTCACAGGAATAGTCATAAGTCATTAGCAGGGTGGGCAATGAGGTACCAAATCATGAGCAAAGCCGAAATCAGGAGTGGAGCCGGGTCAGGAATTAACGACAGATCAGAAGCAGAATCCAAGATCAGGTCAGGAGCAAGCCAGGTCAGCAACAAGAGATTCATACAAGATAAACATAGGACACAGGGAACAGCTGAAGATCAGTCAGCACAGAACTTGGGCATGAGCATCCTTTTGGCACCAACAAAATTTGAAGCATGTGCTTCAATTTAAAACTACACTTTTGGCTGATTTTTTATTTATTTATTTATTTATGTATTTATTTTAGCAAAAGTGATAAAGGAAAGTGTGTCACATTCCAACTACTCTAGTTCTCACAGAATCCTATCCTATCAACTTATAACTACAGAAAGAAATTAAATTCAAGAATAATTTGATAAAGTTCACATTATATACAGTATACAGTGTATAGATAGGTATACTGTATATCTCTCTATCTATCTATCTATCTATCTATCTATCTATATATATATATATATATATATATATATATATATATATATATATATATACAGTATATTGTCATATTCACTGAAAATGAATATGTGAGAAACTAAATTGTTGTAAATTATTTTCCGTAATTATATTGTAATTTTAATAAAATGACACCCACAGTATTTTCATACAATACTATACTTCTGCACATGAAAAAAATATTTAACAGTGTTATGAAAGAAATATGCAATAGCATCTCAAAAGTAAGTAAATCCTTTATTATCTCCAGCCAAGAAAAAAAAACTGTTGCATCACCTATTAAAGATGCAACTCACATTTTCTGTGAAGTTATGAGTGTGATTGGTTTGTCCCCCATAAAACAAAGGTATTCATGGAGACAAATGAAAGCCAAGAACTCATTAAGATCAGGCTCTGTTTGGAGACAGGTTTACAAGTGATGCATATCCATGAAGAGATTAATTTTACATTTTCTAAAAGTTAATAGCAGCCAAAATGTCAAGCTTGTAGGCCACAATGCTGTGGGAATACTGCTGCATCCAGTGTGTGAAATGATTCATTATTATTTCATATTGACCTCCTTGTGGCTGTACAATGTGTATTGTATGTTTAACCCTGACACTATAGTGGATTTAATTCTAATATGAATCTTTGTGCATTATGGCTATTGTACCTATACGTTACTCCAGTTTTAACCCTACAACTGAAAAAAGTCACAGAAAAAATACAATTTAAAAGATTATTAAATATTTGATGAAAACAAAATTATTTAACTTGACTAAATTGATTCATATGTATATAACAATATATTTCCTATGGAGGATCCAAAATGGGATTGTTTGCAGCTTGCAAAATACATTTAAAAAGATACTGTCACCTTACACTTTCTTCACAAAGTGACAGTGTTACCTCTCCACCACGTCTCCTTCCACTACCTCAGCCAGTGATAAGGGGGTTAAAAGGGAGCATGTGACCTCCTTGTATATGAGTAATTTGGTCTAGTATCCAATTTCTAGACCTGAGCACAGTCACATGGTTGAAGGAGTAACATCACTGCCTCCCCTAACATTTTACCCCAGCCAACAAATTACTTGCTGCACGGGAAGAATAAGTGGCCAAAGAGCGCTGCTAGGTGAATATAAGTAGGCCGGGGTTCCCTTTGCACTGACATAATCACTTTGCCCTGTATGTGTATGGTGACAGGGTGTCTGTAAGCAGAATTATAACCTAATACTCCTTCAAGCATAAATGACACTGAAATTATGGTATAAAAACACACACACACATTTTTAAAGTCTTTGTTAAAGTAAACCTAAAAAAAAAAAAAAAAAAACAACTACTTTTTTTTAGGTGTGAGCTCTCTTTTATAATAGGCAAATAGTAGTTGCTTGATACAGCTATAACACTTGGTGGGACCTGTGTGAGGAAGAATCATTGACTGGTTGACTAATTTCTCAGATGCTCAGGTGCTGTAATGTGATGTGATTGGTATTTATATATATTACTTTTTATTAGAAAGAAGAGAGTGAATACTAAACTTGAAGTATAAGTATATCTACTTCACATGTACGTTCTTCCTTCTATATATCACAAACGTATAGCAGTGCTGGACATGCTTCTATGTTATTCAATCCAATAATCGTATAGATCTCAGTGATCCTGCAAGTCCACAATATACAAAAACCCTCTTTAGGGCTGAAATTCTATAAAATAAGTCCGCTGGTCAGGACACAAAACCATTTGCTAGACAATCTTCATGCAATCTTTTCCCTTATTGGAATCAGTCTTGACTCATCACCGCTCATTAGGAAATGCACTTACCAGAAGGTGTTGCCTTGCATTCTCATGCTTGGCAAAAAGTTTTCTTTTACACAGATCCTCCACAGATGCTGCAATTTCACTCCTTCAATCACCGTAATGCTTTTCCTTTGAAGTGTCTTTCTCTCTTCTCCCGATCACCTCGTGCGGTATGTGAGGGAAAAGAAATGCGACTGGATAGTGTATTATCGTTTAAAATCACTTTATTGCTTAAAACAAACACACTGGTACTCACAAACACTGCCTGTCACGCTGGCAGATAGCTCATATATTAGCCGATGGATAGTGTATCTGAGCTAATGATGACACTATCCGCTGTCCGACTTTGCAGTCCCCACTCTCAAGCTCTCGCCGACCCGCAGTGGAACCCTGGGTGTTATAGCTCTTTCAGATAGTTGCCATATGCCGTGTCAGACGCGTTTCGTCCGAAGACTTCTACCGTGACACCTTAGCTCAGATACACTATCCATCGGCTAATATATGAGCTATCTGCCAGCGTGACAGGCAGTGTTTGTGAGTACCAGTGTGTTTGTTTTAAGCAATAAAGTGATTTTAAACGATGAAGAACGATGAAGATGAAGATTGTCTAGCAAATGGTTTTGTGTCCTGACCAGCGGACTTATTTTATAGAATTTCAGCCCTAAAGAGGGTTTTTGTATATTGTGGACTTGCAGGATCACTGAGATCTATATGATTATTGGATTGAATAACATAGAAGCATGTCCAGCGCTGCTATACGTTTGTGATATATAGAAGGAAGAACGTACATGTGAATTATTTATTGATAATAGCAGCTGCGTCTTAATATTGTTTTATCCATCATCAGCAATTGTTTTATATATCATCAGCATATGATTTTAGGTTTTTGCATTAGGTGGCGCGGTGGATAGATCCCATTGTGGGTGTGTGTTTATGTGAAATTGCGGATCTATAAGTTTGAAGTATAAGTATAGCCAGGTTGAGACTTTTTTAAAATTTGAATATTGTCTTAACAAAGAGTAAATAAACTTTAAAACAAGCCATTAGGGATCTCTGTAACTACTATACATCCACTATACAATAATTAAAGTTATATGTGAACCCTTACCTTGTGAAACATTCCATTTAAACTAAAAATGAAATGCAAAACATTTGTGTATGCATATAATAAAGATTATAAATATGTTTTTTTTACAAGTGATCACATAGCCTCTGTTCTTAGCTGCATAAGGAGCTCAGAGAGCTAAGGGAGGAGAAACGGTAGCACACCGATCTTCCCAGTGAATGGCTGTGCATGTGGGGGCATGGCAGCACAAGTCTGATCATTGGAGGAGAACAGGTTAAGTTTTCAGTACAGATAGAAAGCTGCTCATGCTGTGTTCACACACCTAGCATGCTCAGTTTGAAATAGGCGAGCAGGGGACTAGCAGAACATCAGGCATTTCAAACAAAGGAAGCAATATAAAGAGAACAGGGTACTTTTTCATAAAAGTACAAGGCACAACAGGCACATATCAGGATTTTGAAATGTTGGGTTAGCATATCCTTTCATCTTAAAATGTTGCAGTTTTACTTTTATTTTTTCTTGGAAGCTCAGCACCCAACTGCCAGGATTCTAATCTCTAATGTAAACACAGCACAGATGCAAAGGAAGAGAAGAGAGAGAAAAGTGCTGAGATCCAATTGCAATGTCACTGTTTCTTTTGCAAAGCTTGAGGATAAATTAGTTCAAAGTAACTGTAACTACAGAGGTCAGTGAAAGTGTATATTAAATGCTTGTTAGAAAGCATATTAAATGCTTGTTAAGACACCTAGAATATGCTATAAATAAATCCAAATGTTTCCGCACTTTTATGTGTGCAGCAAAATGTTCATGTATGCTGCTTAAAGAGGAAATAAACCCAGATGGGGTTTACTTTCCTCTACAGTCCCCTGTAATGTAAAATCATAATGGGCTACTGTGCATCGCATAGTAGCCCATTATGTGCCACTTACCTGCAAAGGAAGCCTGTGATGTCCAGCGCTGTCCACTGTGCTTGGCGGCATCCATCTTCTGCCCCTCTTCCTTCCGGGGCCGAGACTCCCGCATGCGGGAGCCGCCAGTCACGGCACGGTCGCAGTGGAGGAACGGCACGGAGGCCGTTTCTTCACTGCGCATGTGCCGACATTATGTCGGCACAGCAAATGCACTGCATATCACCTGAACCGTACATGTTTAGGAGATATGCAGGGCACCTACAGGTAAGCCTTATCATATGCATATGCTTACCTGTAGGTTAAAGTGGTTTTCACAAGTTGACAACTACTTTAATGTAGATGGGAAAATGAAAGTTACTTTGTCACCAAAAAACATATACTGCTAAAGAAAACAGTTTTTCCTGGTCGTCCTCACGTCAGCACATTATGGGTTAACTCTCCCTGATTAACCCCTAGGACCACCTTCTCCCAGCGCAATAAATCCCTGTCCTCCCCTACCCCTCGTGTTCTTTCTTTTTTGGTCTCCAGGCCACCTGTTGATTGCAGTGGTAAGTACTGTTTGCTGCATTCCCCCCTGCCGAACCTACCCCTTCATGTTCACACTCACATGGAGTTGGAAGACCCTGAATGATGGAGGTAAATCTTACTAAAAACTGGGTGCCCTTTTTGTGCCAGGGCTGTGGGCAAAATGATGCTTAAACAGCATTGACATTATACAGGTGTGGTATTATAAAAGCTCTGCAATGTCATCATTGCCTCTCCCTTGGGGTTATTTTTTTCCTGTCTTCTATATGCAGTGCACTACTCTCCTAGATTTATGGTCAGTCTGAGAGCAGCTGTGAATGAAGTCACAGGGGGGAAGATGGGCAGCACGGGATGGTAACCACCAGTTGCCATGCAACAGCGCAAATGATCTTGGAGGGCTGCAGTTGAGAGAGCTTCTCTCTTTCTCTCTGCAATCCTGCCAGGTAAAGGACTGACCTCAGATTCTGAGTGTGTCTCCTGTCTGCCTCTGGATGTGCTGTCCTGGCTCCCCTGCAATGCAGTGTACTTCTGTGGGTTTGACAGTCTGTTTTCTTTGTCTCTATGACTGTGTCTGCTGTCTTCCTTTGGAAATGATGCCTGAGCTCACCTGTCTGCCTATGGAAGGGCTGATTGAGCTCACCTGTCTATGCATGGTGTGCTGCTTCTAAAGTGAGTGGATGAAGGCAAATGGTTCTTAAAGAGACAGTGTACCTGTTTGTTTTTGGTGAGAGGTAATATGATTTTTTCCAGATATTTTGTGCAAGTATGAGCTTGCCACACCTGTTAGTGGCACAGAAAACTAGCAAAGGTAGGAGGGGGCAACGAGGGACATGGCTTTTAAAAGAGTGCTCAAGGAATGCAAATGAAGATGTTTTGCATTATCTTCGGAGCAGAGACCCTGAACACAAATGCTCCAAAAAACATAAGACCCACCAACGATCATCTCATCCTGACCGGGATGATGACACCTAACAGGTTGTCACCTTCATAAGCATAGTGCCTAACGCTCAGGCATTTTTCAATCGCTTTTTAGGTGATTTTCAAGCGCTTTTGAAGCGCTAGCATTAAATAAATCGCACATCCCCCTACATTTCATCCTGTTTAATTCCTGGTATTTTGACCTTTCCACAACCTCTGGGCGTTTTGCTGGCGCTTTGAACTGCTATGCCGGCGGTACCATAGGCAAGGTTCCACACGAGAGCTCTTCAGATGTCCTCCCTGAGGCAATGAAATGGCTGGTCATTGGAGCAGAAGATCTGGGTGCCAGCATGGGGGCGATGGAGTGTGATCTGGCCAGATAGCAGATCAACTGAGCTGGAGGTTACCAGCAATGGAGAATGGTCAGTCAATGGACACTATGTTCAGTCTTTGCCAGAGGGGAGATACCCAGCACAGACCTGATGGCGACACCAGGGAATACGCAGGTGCCAGAGTTCACAGCAAAGTTCAGATACAACGAGGCGATAGCCCAGGATGCCTTCTCAATCTTATGGCACTTCCCCCTAGTGTACCTGTGTACCTATTTCCTCCAATCCCTTTAATCATGAGGGCTTTGCTGAAGATTGTGGAGGAGGTGCATACCATCATAATTGGACAGTGGATTCACCCGAATCCAGGGAGATTGCAGCTGACAGCCTGGCTGTTGAATCGGCCAGATCGCATGCACAAGGCCTCTCAGAGGAAGTAGTAGCTACATTACTGGGGGCAAGGAAGGCTACAACAAATGCCACATACCCCAGAATTTGGAGAAAGTTTGCAGACTTTGCATCACAACAGTTTCTCCCCATTAACTCGAAGTATTGCAAACATTTTAGAGTTTCTGAAAATGGCTCTGAATGTTGGCTTGGCATATAACTCTATTAAAGTGCAGGTGTCGGACATAGATGGGCTAATGAGCCTTTAAAAAAGCAGTTCCTCAGAGCCGCAATAAGAGTGTGCCCCCCAAGGAGGAGCCTCATTCCAACCTGGGATGTGGGCATGGTCTGAAAGGCACTGTTGCAGCCCCCATTTGGCCCGGCGGAATCTTGTACACTTGACTTTCTAACAATCAAACTGCTCTTCCTGAAGGCCATTACAACGGCCAGAAGAATGTCGGAATTAGCAGCCTTTTCCTGTAAAGAAACGTTCTGCATTGTGTATCCAGACAGAGTGATACTGTGGCCTGCTTCAGCCTTAGCCTCTAAGGTAGTCTCAAAATTTCAGGTAAACTGAGAGTCAGTGCTACCTCGTTTCACGCAGCCTGCAGATCAAAGGAGCCAGTTAAATTTGGGACCTCTAGACTGGGCCGCCTTAATATCAACATATCTTCAGGGCACAACAGATACGCAAGTTGGGTAATCTGTGCATCTTCCCGTTGGGACGCAGGAAAGGGGAGGCAGCACCTTCAAGGATTTTATCCACCTGGATTACGAGGACTATCTCCTAGGCATACAAGCAGCAGGGCCTTGCCCCTCCGTAGACTATACAAGATCATTCTACTAGAGGGATGGCAGCTTTGTGGGCATCCATGGCAAAAGTCCTGGTGGAGGACGTATGCAGGACCGCTAGCTGGAGTTCCTGTGAGACTTTTGCTCGGCATTACAAATTGCATGTAGTCACTGCTAGTCCTTCAATGTTTGGAGCGGCGGTAGTGTCAGCTTCTTTATTCAATTAAAGTATGGCGAAGCATGGAATTGGGTGAATTGTCATTTCTTTCCCCCCCTATATTGGCTTGGGTATATCCCATAGTGTGCTGACGGGAGGACGACCATGAAAACGGAAAATTGTTATCAATACTCACCGTAATTTTCCTTTCCTGGTTCGTCCTCATGGCAGCACAACTTTTACTTTCCTCCCTAAGTAGCCTGTCGCCGATAACAAAAGAACACGAGGGGGAGGGGAGGACAAGGATTTATTGCACTGGGAGAAGGTGGTCCTAGGGGTTAATCAGGGAGAGTTAACCCATAGTGTGCTGACATGAGGACGGACCAGGAAAGGAAAATTACGGTGAGTATTGATAACAATTTTCCATTCTTCTTACCTTTCCCAGTTTCCTTTCCTCAAATCTTTGCAAAGCTGACAGCATAATCTTCATCATCTGACACACATTCCAGGTGTGTTGAATGTCTGGTCCCTATCTCTATGCCATTGTCCATCTGCTAGCTACTAGGTCACTACAGGAAACTGTTTTCTGTTCACCCATTTGTCAGACAGAACAGCCAAGAGAATGATACCACACCCTCTGCTTTTCTGAACTTGGTTGTATAAGTGACTGTGGGAGGCTGTTTAGTTATAATTAATTAATAAGGAGTTTAATTAAATGGTATATTTTATATCTGCCTGGAGATCACTTCAATCATTATATTTCCTTCTAGGGAGCACCTTCGGGTAACTTCCTATAAATGTGATATATTTAATATTTTGAGTATGAAATAGAAATATAACTTGATGTGGAAAACCAATATTAATTGAAAGCATGTATAAGACTATTTAAAACTGAGTGAGCATGCGCAGGGAAGCAGTAAAGACCCCCTGAGTGGCTGCTCTGTCCCACTCCGACCATTCGGGAGTCCTCCGGCCATCTAATGCCAGCACACCTGCCTCTCACCCCCACAGCTCACTTGTGGGACCCCAGCACACAGGTCTGGATGTCGGGAGACCCCCCGTGAAAGGAGGTACAACGACAATTACGCTCCGAGCCTAAGGCCCAAGGAGCCTCCAAGATGGTGGCCACTACTCCGCCATGCGGTGGCACGGATGAACCAGAATCCATTGCAGATCCCCAGGGGGAGACACACCAGGTTGGTGGATCACCTGCATCTCCCCGCTTTCTGATCCAGGATTTCCCGGTCTCCCCAGCTTGCTAGGGGACTCTGCTGAGATGCACGATGGAGGAGGCCTTACTTACACCCAGGAGTGACTTTACACTGAGCCCCATGGACCGCACCTCCTTTCTCCGGGTGCTTTCTGCTCAAGCCCCTGACATTGGGCTACTACTGAACCGTTTCTCAGAGATGCTGGCAGCGGGCCTGGCGCAGAATGCAGCCCACATCACAGAGACAATTAAGGCTGATATAAATAGTCTGGGGTGTCAGATTGATGCTATAGAGCAGGCGGTTTAGAATGCCACCGCCAGAGTCAACCAAAACACACAGTGTATCCAGACCCTCCAGGATCAACTGGATGAAGCCCTATCTACACTCGATGACTTGGAGAACCGAAATCGCAGGGGTAACTTCAGGATTAGGGGTCTACCAGAGTCTGTCAAAAATGTTCAAGGGGAAGTCAAGACTCTCCTGAAGGATTTGCTACCAGAGGTCTCGGCCCATGAACTGGACCTAGATAGAGCCCACAGGGCCCTCCAACCCCCCGCGGCACGACGGTCTCCCCAGGGACATTATAGTTAAACCTCATCATTTCACCACTAAGGAGGGGGTGATGCGTAAATCCCGGGCAGCTGGAGAGCTCTCTCTTCTGGGATTTCCCATTCAGCTGTTTGCAGATGTCTCACCCATAACGATCCAGAAACGAAGAGCCTTAACACATCTTCCTCAAAGTCAATCAAGTACTGGTGGTCGTTTCCATTTCGCTTGCAATTTATTCACCATAATAAAACGCATGGATTTGCCACTCTTCAAGAGGGAGAATGTGTCCTCTTTCAACTTGGTTTGATTTCCCAGGAACCCCAAACTTCATCAGCGGAGAACCGCCTTGGATCTGCAAAGAGACCTCCTCCCGGGAGTCCCCTCACTCCACTATGGAACAAGCAACAGAGCAAGAGACAGAGGGATTCCAGGCCAAATCGCTGACGAGTCAGATGCTTACTTTGGACTTCATCTTTGCCTTTGGGCCCAGCCCCGGGTTTGAGATTGCCCATGACCTCCTGTTCCCTTAGTGGAGTGCTAGGGTGTTCCCCTAGGTTCCTCCCAGTTGATAACCCTTTTTCAGGATGGTTCATCTGTCTTTCTATTTTTATGGGGGTCCCCCTACTTTCTTTTTCCCCATAGCTCTGTCCGGAGCTGTCTCCCACAGCAAAGCAAGGCTACACAAGCCCTCTCTAGAGGATGGGGAACCTTCGAAGACTCAGATTTGTCAGCTTTGTCTGTTTGCTCACATAATGGTTTTCCAGTTGCCTCCAACAGTTATTATGAATAGACATGGTTACTGTTACAAGGTTTACACAGGTTTTTGACAATATTCTCGAGCCGGGGGGCTCCCCAGTCCTGGCGGTATCACATGTGCCTCTTTCCCCACTGGGACAGCAACCTAGGACTAGGTTGCCAACTTCCACTGTCCACTACCCACTGGACCTTGGGTAGGCCCAGGAGTTTTCTGCCCTACCCGCTCGGAGCCTGGCTCACCCCCAGGCTCCGCTTTTTGCTTTTGTTCCTGTTTTTATTTTTGTTTTAGCTCTCATATATTACCAATGTACTTAAACCCCAAAATACCGCGCTAAATGACAGTGATATTAAATAATAATAAGAATAATAATTAATATCTCAATGTGCAATATTACAAAACACAGTGAATATGCTGCTGCTATAAAATAAAATTAATAATCAAAAAAGTCACTTAAAATCCAAAAAAGTGTTAGCAGTGCTTGATTGCAATTTATATAGCTTATAAACATGCAGTGAAAAAATGTTCATAAATAAAAGTGCTGGTGCTGTAAACAATCCACTCTGGTGCAGGCGAACTTCTCAGATAATAACTTGCTCAATCCTCCACCTCTGGTTGATGCTTTGATGCAAACATGCTGATTTATCTTATTGTTCTGGTGAGCTCAAGTGTGTTCATATGCACGTGGTGATAGAGGTGGAGGATTGAGCAAGTTATTATGAACATTTTTTCACTGCATGTTTCTAAGTTATATAAATTGCAATCAAGCGCTGCTAACACTTTTTGGATGTTAAGTGACTTTTTTGATTACCAATGTACTGTCATGATTGTACCTCTCAGGTTTAACCACTCTACGAGAGGTTCTCCCGTCCTCTTCCCCTACCCTCCCCCCCTTTTTTTCTCCCTTCTTGGTCTCTCTTCTTCTCCTCTTGGCTTTTTGCTCTTTTCTTCTTTTTTCTCTTACACTGTTTTAATGCTGTATTTGTATTTTTTCAGTGAAAGGTCCCACTCTTCGGTCCAACTCCATGGCCATTTGCAGATCTACTTCTTGAGGAGCAGTCTTCTATTATGTTCTCTCTATCTCGAGGCACTCTCAGTTGACACCATGGTAAGCTCTATATTTGTTTTAGCTCACCCCCTCTCCTGACGTCCATGGCAGATCCACAACCTTCTATCTCTCATATTAATATAGTGACACACAATGCCCAGGGAATCCCTCTAAAAGGCGTAAAGCCCTCCAACATTACTACTCCAGGGGCTTTGAGATCATACTACTCCAGGAGACCCACTTCCCCAATAGCTATTGCCCCTCCTACCTTCACCCTAAATACCCTGATTTCTATTTGGCCAGCTCAGACACTAAAACCAGGGGAGTTGCTATCCTCTTCTCCAAACAGGTCCCCTTCATTCACGCCCAAACAATCAAGGACCAAGGAGGTCACTTTATATTGGTCAAGGGAGCCATTAATGGTACTATTTTCACATTTGTCTCATTTTATGCCCCCAACCAGGGGCAAGTGGACTTCTTTTCCTCTATGTTCCAATCCCTAGCCCCGCACTTTGAGGGGATATTGATTATGGGGGGGGGGGACTCCAAACTGGCACTGGATAACATGATGGATAAATCATAATCAGGGATTCCTCAGGTGAAGAAACCCCCCAAGCAGGGACTAAAATTGAAAGAGAAAAAATAAACCACGCTCAAGTCCAAAAATAAGCTGCAGCAAAATACTGAAAAGTATATAGGCACAAATGTAAACTATAGCTGCACTAGGAAAACAATAAATAAATTATATATACAATGTCTATAATATCTGTCATCTAAATTGAATCCATCTTGTGCGGCGTGGGATAATGGTAGATATGTTCACAGTTATCAAGTAAAACACCCAGGTGTCCACCACCAGATATCCAAAAGGCTTACCAGAGACCGCTGTGTTTATAGCAGTGGTAAATCCCCGACCTGGGATGTGAGGCAACCAAAATTCTTCTCTCATTATTAGGGATATTCTTGCCAGTAAATAGAATCCAAGCCTGTATTCCAAGCAATATCCTATGACTCCCTCAGTCATGAACAGCGTACCCCGACACTCACACCATCATGATATGGTACATCCCACAAGAGAAAGAGACTAGTGAAGTACCAAAGGGAAATGTTTATTAAAAATGATAAAATGTACTCACAAAAGTCCAATATAAACAGGTGTGTATGTAGCCGGCCGTCTCCCGTCTCCCGGGTAATAACACAGCAGTGGTGACGTCAGTGTGTCCTCCCAACGTACGTTTCATCACAAATGATGTCGTCAATTGGATAGAACGCGCCGCTGAATTACCACTGCATAAATACATCAGCCGTCCCTTCGATCTGAGGCCATTTTGGATCTGGGAAAATTAGCCCATATTTGCATAGCCATTATTACTCAGTGCACTAGAATTATAAATATTTAGCCTGAACAGATGCAATTTTTTGGATAATAGATATTGCATCAAAAATTAATATATCAGGGCCTACGAACAGGACCGAATATCAGCACCTAGATCTCTAATAGTTGAAAAAGTTAATTAAAACCAAGGATATCGCAATACCAACAACCTGAAGAATAGTTGTCACTATGTATATCTGCCCCATATTATAGGGGATAATGATCAAAAAAAATCTAATTGAAAAAATATATAGATAAAAATAGAATTTTATAAGTAAAAAAGACTAATAAATGTGTATTTACAAAAAATTCATTGTTAAAACTGCTCAAGACTCGACTTGCAACACGAAGGCTGTAGTCTATATGTTGCAGTGCCCCTGCGGACTACAGTATGTGGGCAGGACTAAGCGCCTGCTACAAGTCCGGCTGAATGAGCACATAACCAATATACTTACGGGTTTCAAAAACCATTCGGTATTGAAGCACTATAGGGATTATCACAATAGGGATCCCTCAAAGACCCTCTTTTTAGGTATTGATCATTATACACCTCACTGGCGTGGGGGGGTCTATTATCAGGGGCATTTCTAAGTTAGAAATGTCCTGGATTTATAGAATTAGATCCTATACCCCCTATGGGCTGAATGTAGATGTTGATACCAATGCGTTTATCGACAACTCATAGTATTGAGTCCATTTAGTTCCTCTTTTCAGGTCCCTTCTTTCCCTATAATTTGGTGTACGTCAGGATATGTTTGATCTCCCTGGCTTATTCTGGCCTATTGCCTATGAGCTAAAACTGAAAATCTATTACTTAGGGGGACGTTCACTATTATTGTCATTATATAGATTTATATAAATTTTTGTATAAGATTTTTTGTATGAATTTTTATAAATTTTGGTCCATCTTGTACCCGTTGGGGCGGAAGGTTTTACACCTAGGGTAATTATGGCTCCTCGATAGAGGATTCCCATTCAAGGTCAATTATACTACAATTTATATATTTAGGTCCTAGTTGGTTTTGTCCCATAAAACCATTGGGACAAGTGCATTATGGCTGTGGTCTTGAGTTTAATAATTGCTTCGGTGTATCTGGAGCCATATAGCATCGTTTTCTTGTGAACCCGATCTGAGTCTTGAGCAGTTTTAACAATGAATTTTTTGTAAATACACATTTATTAGTCTTTTTACTTATAAAATTCTATTTTTATCTATATATTTTTTTAATTTGATTTTTTTGATCATTATCCCCCATTATATGGGACGGATATACATAGTGACAACTTTTCTTCAGGTTGTTGGTATTACGATATCCTTGGTTTTAATTAACTTTTTCAACTATTAGAGATCTAGGTACTGATATTCGGTCCTGTTCGTAGGCCCTGATATATTAATTATTTTTTTTTTTTTAACTTTGGTTTTTATTGAAGTTTAAAAACATAACAACAATAAAGTTACAGTTATACATCATGGTATGACATTAGGCATACATAGAAGGATTTCTTGGTTACAGAGATAATGCCTGCTACATAGTGAGATTTGGGCCCGGCACGGATCATCTGCAAATGAGAGCTTGCTTGTGAGGTTTGAACTATTATGCCTCCAGACTACCATTCCACCCCATTGGGAACAAACTGTGGAAGGGTAGGGGCAACGGTTCTGTATCTAGATTACCTGAATATAAATTGGGAGGAGATGATCTGTACCTAAGCACATCTAACATCAATCCAGTACTATATCTTGTTTTATAACAATGTTGGGGGTAATACCCCGTGTTAACCAAAGAGAGGGTTACTACTCTACTGAACAAAACAAAACAAAACAAAACAAATCAAAACTTGTTGAGTACCTTGTTTGATACGTATGAAGCTGACACCCCAGAAGTTCGACTGATTCAGTAGTTATCATTTAACTTGTTCCTCACAATCCAAAGGTCCCAGTGACGTTTGAATGTTGTCAATGTGCCTCTAGATCGTGCTAAAATATGTTCATATGAACAGTTAGTGGACACTGTGGTTATTACTTCTTTTATTGAGGGAGCTGTATTTTTCTTCCAATATTTTGTTATATTAAGCCTAGCTGATACTAGAATGTGGGAGACTATGGTTCTACATTCTATAAGGAATCTATCCATGTGGATTCCTAATAGTGCCATTTCTGGTGAAGGATGGGTGATGATGCCAGTAGTTTTTGAAATTAATTGGAATATGGAGTTCCAAAAGCTGGTAATGGATTTACAATGCCATAATATGTGCATTAGATTCCCTTCCTTCCCACATTCCCTCCAACATTCCGACGGGGAACCTTTAAATATCTTTGAAAGACGGGTAGGCGTAAGGTACCATCTGTATATTAGCTTATATACGTTTTGACGGTGTGCAACATTGTTTGTGGCTGTGATGCCATGGCCAAGTTGCTAGTTGCCATTCCTGTTCAGAGTAACTGGAGCCCAATTTCCTCTCCCATTTCCGAATTTGTGTATCCTGTTTCATCTGTGTGGGTGTTTGAAGAAGATAATATATGAGGGAAATGCCTCCCTTCAAGTTGTCGTTGGAATGGAACAACTCCCACACACATTTATCTACCTCAATATAATCAGTTTTAAGTGTTCTCAGGAGGTGTGATATCTGTAGGGCAGAGAAGTGGTCGGACATTGAGTTGCTGGCTGATATGTCGGCGAATGTCTGATGACCTAACTCTTCCAACATCTTGGTAGATAGGTTCGGGATAAGAAATTCGAAGGTTGCAATCGGAAGGTCAACCACTTTAATAGTTATACTTTCTTTTTTAAGTGTGTGTAGGTGACTCCAGGCTTGTAGGGTTGCTGATATCGAGGGATGCAGCGGGACGGAAAGTGGGATCTTGAGTAGTGTAGCTAAGAGTACGTTTTTTAAGACTTTACCCTGTATTAATGCGCTCTCAATCACTTCCGGTTCCGGCGCCCGCATGGAGAGGAGGTGAAGGAGAAGAGCTCCCGCCGGTTCCTCCGAAAAACAGCATATAAAGCCAGATTGCACCGAGGTACACCCTGCCAACCCCCCTCCACACCCAGGGGAGCACTAGCAGACGGTCATGGACCGCTTCGTAGAGCGGCAGACGGCCCGCGCAGCCCCGCTCCAGCTCCAGCCAGAGGGAGACAGCGCTCATGCTGCAGCCAACATGGCGGCTGCACAGCAGTCACACGCCGCTCCAGCAGCATCAACACAGGGCCCAGCGACCACGCCACACAGCCCATCACACCACAGCCTGCTCCCAAGACCCCCACCTGATCCCCCACTCGACCCAGCCTCCCCTCCAGGGATCGCCCAGGCCGTCATCTCCCTTCTCACCCCCATGGTGACAGAGGCCATTGAAAAAGCGGTGCAGAAAGGCATAGAACAACTCCACAGGGAGATTCAACAGCATTCTGCCAGACTGGACCACGCTGAGGAACGGATTAGCACAGTTGAGGATGACAATGCTATCCTATCCGCAACTATAGCCATGCTCTCCACCCAGCAAAGGGACATGCAAGAAAAGCTCGGCGACCTAGAGAATAGGTCCAGAAGGAACAATTTACGCATTATTGGAATACCAGAGTCCTACAACCAAACTGCACTCTTCACCATCTGCAATACAACCATACCCCAGCAGCTGGGCCTCAAGTATCCCTGCATAGTCGAGAGGGCTCATAGAATTGGACAACCGTCAGACCAGCGTTCAAGACCCAGACCAGTCATTGCCCGTTTTCTGAACTACAATGACAAGCAAGCCATCCTGCAGGCCTTCCGCAAAAATCGCTCACTGAAAGTGGATGAGAACCCCCTAATGATCTTTGCTGACTACTCCCAGGAGGTTATGCGGAAGCGTAAGGAATTCTCTCCCATATGCTCTCGGCTATACGAACAACGCATCAAATTCAGCCTAGCCTACCCCGCAATTCTGCACATACAGACGGACACTGGAGAACGAGTCTCCTTCTCCACACCATATGATGCAGAAAAATATTTGTCAAACTCTCATCCATCGGACATGGAACAAGAAATCCAGCAAGAACCCCCATCAGCTTCATCCTCTCCCAGAAAATCGGCGATGGCCACGCACAACCACTCCAGCCCTCAGAAACCCCCCTACAAGAGAGTCCGCTTCGGTCAAGTGGAGGCTCAGAACTCGCCACATTGACTTAGCCTCACCTCTTCCCAAGGACTGGGCCCCTCAAGAAGCCTCATATGTCTCGCCCCCAACAACCCAACCCAGTACCTCACCCCTCTGTCTGGTGACCCCATACGCTCCAAGACTTACCCCCCGATTCGTCACCTTGTTATTTGATTAGCTTCTTAATGATTTATTGCATATTTGATTTTCACTCCCCTTCATTCTAGGTGATATTTGGCTCTATTTTTGAAAATACGTTTACAGGGTCGCATACGGCCTCCCCTTTACCATGCTCCCCTACTCTGCCCTGCTACCACTTCCCTGTTCCCTTTCCCCCCCTCCCTCCCTTCCCATCCTCTCCCATCCCTCCCTCCTTTCCTCCACCATTCCTTCCCTTCTCTTCCAACTAGGACCGCTTCTCACCCCCCCTCCCTCCTCGGTGACGCCCCGCCACCCCTTGACAATAGGAGGACCTTATTGGCGGGTGCACTGTGGACAGGAACTCCATGGGGAAAAAAGGAAGTTCCAGAAAAGGTTTTGGGGATTCCA
>BLSH010240850.1:0-12605 GCA_018402905.1 Glandirana rugosa
CCCTTGCTTTCTGTTTTTTTTCCCTTGCTGCTATCTGAAGTAATACACCCCTGATATATGCCTTATGAGTGCACCAAATAGTAGCTTTAGATAAACAGTCTGAAATGTTGGCTGAAGATTTTGGTGTTATTTCTCCATAGCAATACTGGGGTATTGTTGGAGTTCTCATTCAGTTCTATCGTGAGAGGGGCGTGGTCTGACCAGGTTATGGTACCAATTGTCGCTTTTTTGGTCATGTTTAACGTGGTGAGATCTGTTAGACACATATCTATGCGGGAGTAGGATTTGTGTGGGTTAGAGTAAAAGGAAAAGTCTTTCTCTCCTGGGTGGAGACATCTCCATGCATCATACAATTTTTCGGCATGAAGTATGGATTGTAGGGAAAATTTGGGTTGCCTTCTAGGGGGTTTGCAATCTTCAGCACTGTCAACCACCGAATTAAAATCCCCCACCAATAGTAGGTGACTTTTGCGTATAGGCTGAATTTTTCTTCATATACGTAATTTGCCCCTGGTTGGGAGCATATACAGATACAATGGTATATAAAACAGTTCAGTGTACAGATTAATATAACATATCTCCCTTTAGGGTCAGCAATTACTTTCTTCTTTGTAAAGGCCACAATATTTTTAATGGCTATTAGCACACCGTTGTGTTTAGTTTCTGCATTTGCGAAAAAAATATTGTTAAATAGTCTATGGGAACATTTGGGAGCTTTGTTTCTTGCAAAGTGCGATTCTTGTACGCATAGCACATCACCATTTAGTTTGATTGCCTCTTTCCACATAAGTTGCCGTTTAAAAGGGCTGTTGAGACCCTTTACGTTCAAGGACACAATTTTAAGAACCATTTTAGATGTTTCAAGGCTATTGTTAGCTTGGAAGAATTTATAAGGGTGTGGAAGGAGGCAAGTGTAAGGTAAGGTCCTATAGACCAGGTTGTGTGCAGTGAGTACGCTAGTGTTGTAATAAAGCCTTCCTGATCCATGGAATTGAGTGGGGCACTCAAGGGGTGACTTAGATACAATCCATTCAGTGTGCAGTCATCTCTTGGGCTGATTTGGGTCGTCAGCTCTCTGTACCAAATGGAGTTTATGTACATGGTATCAAACATTGCAAAGATAAACTGCAAAAGGGAAATGTCCAAAAAAAGAAGAAAAAGAAAATAAACAAGGGATGGAAACATGGGTAAGAAAGAGTTCAGAGCCTGCTCTGAGGCTCCAGGGCAAAAGAATTTGCACTTTACCTGAGGGAGCACCTCCCAGGTCAACATGGCCTGAGATGTTCTTCTCTGAACCTTGAACTATGAGGGTTGGTCAACCTGGCACCGTCATGGTTGTGCTGGGCAAGATTTTTCTTTTGGGCCTTCTTGGAGGGAGGCTGATGAGACCATTCGTTCTGTAATCTGGAGAGTTCCTGATTCTTCCCTGTTGAGTTTTCTTGGGGTACTATGCCCCATTCTTCCAGAAGTTTCAGTCCTGCTTCTAGGGATAGAATGTTCACTGTTTTATCTCTGAATGTCACTGTGAGTTTAGATGGGGTCCCCCATCGATAGATGATGCTGTGGTTGCTTAAGGCTTTTGTTATTGTCAATAGCTTCCTTCGGTGTTAGATTGTCGCTTGGGAAAGGTCAGTGAATAGGGATATGCCTGCAAACTTTCCGGGGAGTTGTTGGAGTTGTCTTGAGGCTTTCATGGTTGCCTCTTTAATGTGATAATAATGTATCCTCGTGCGGACGTCTCTTGGGATGTTATCCGGGAGATATGAGGGCTTAGGCAGTCTGTGTGCTCTGTCTATAGTCAATTCCATCTCTGAAGAATCCGGGATCAGTTCGTGCAGTAGCTGTCGGAGGAATCCGTCTAGTTCCTGGGGTGCCACTGATTCCGGAACCCCACGGAATTTGATGTTATTCCTTCGACTACGATCTTCTAAATCCGTTTGTTGTATTGTAATTATTTGTTGTAGTTCCTGTTGCTGCTCTTTGTAAGCGTCCAGTAAGGAGTTATGTGCTGAATATGCATCCTCCATTTTATGTTCCACGTGTGTTACTCACTGCTGTATATGTGATATAGTAGCATTTATCGAAAGCAAAATGGACTGCATGTCTGCTTGCAACGTGTCCCGCAGTGAAATTAGCATGTCTTTCATACTCGCCATTAAGACTGGCTGCTGAGATGAAGGGAATTGCTCTAGAGTGCTTTGGGTTGGGCCCTCCTCAGTGTAATCTTCCATGTCTGATTCTACCTCTTGTGTCTCCCCTTTAGCCTTTTTGTGCTTGGCTGGGCTACGAGTAGTAGGGCTATCGGGTGGGGATGTCCCCATCCTACCTGCGTCTCCTATGCTGATCGCTGTGCGAACCGAGGCTGTGGAGCTGGCACTGGCATCTGATGCGCTGTCTTCTTCTTCAGTAGGCCGCACTCTGGAGCTGGCGCCATCTTGGTACACCCTGTCTCCCGCGGGGGAGAAGAAATCCGTCAATTTCTGTGGATTTGCTCGCTGTGGACCTCTTTTGCGGATCGTGCCTGGTGCTGTGGCATCTATGCCCGCCATGACAGTGGTTTTTAGAGCCCTTGCGTCGCTGTGTGGGTCGCTTAGACGGCGTTCAGGAGCCGGAGCTCTTCTCTACACAGCCGTCTCCTCCGCCGGCCGGCCACGCCCCCCCCGATATATTAATTTTTGATGCAATATCTATTATCCTAAAATTGTATCTGTTCAGGATAAATATTTATAATTCTAGTGCACTGAGTAATAATGGCTATGTAAATATGGGCTAATTTTCCCAGATCCAAAATGGCCGCTTATGCCTCAGATCGAGGGGACGGCTGATGTATTTATCCAGTGGTCATTCAGCGGCGCGTCCTATCCCCTTGACTACGTCATTTGTGATGAAACGTACGTCGGGAGGACACGCTGACGTCACCACTGCTGTGTTATTACCCGGGAGACGGGAGCCGGCTGGCTACATACACACCTGTTTATATTGGACATTTGTGAGTAAATTTTATCATTTTTAATAAACGTTTCCCTTCGGTACCTCACTATATGAGTCTCTTTCTCTTGTGGGATGTACCATATCATGATGGTGTGAGTGTTGGGGTATGTTGTTCATGACTGAGGGAGCCATAGGATATTGCTTGGAATAAAGGCTTGGATTCTATTTACTGGCAAGAATATCCCTAATATTGAGAGAAGAATTATGGTTGCCTCACATCCCAGGTCAGGGATTTACCACTGCTATAAACACAGCAGTCTCTGGTAAGCCTTTTGGACACCTGGTGGTGGACACACGTTGCTTGCCAGTGCACCTGGGTGTTTTACTTGATAACTGTGAACATATCTACCATTATCCCATGCTGCACAGATGGATTCAATTTAGATGACGGATATTATAGACATTGTATATATAATTTATTTATTGTTTTCCTAGCGCAGCTATAGTTTACATTAGGGACTAAAATTGGCTCGCCTACTCCACTCATTTGGGCTGATTGACACATGGAGGGAAGCTAACCCCAACTCAAAAGATTTCACCCATTTCTTGGCTCCACACAAGACATTTTCCAGGATAGACCATATCTTTCTTTCTACGCCTGACTCCTACAGAATTTTCAGGGCCAACATTTTGGACATCCCTTGGTCAGACCACTCAATGGTCTCCCTTAGATTAGAAACTTCTCTACCTCCGAGGAGACCCCACCTCTGGAGACTGAATGAGTCAATCCTCTCCAACCCGACTAACTGTATCATGCTGGAAAAGGAGATCCAGAATTATTTCCTGACCAACGTCACTGCGGAGGTTTCCCCGGGTTCCCTATGGGGAGGCCACAAAGTGGTACTTAGGGGCAAACGCATCCAATTGGGGGCCATACTTAAACGGAAACACGAAGCTGAGCTGGAGAAACTTGAGAAGGCTTTCAGGTTGG
The DNA here is from genome assembly GCA_018402905.1 of Glandirana rugosa. Taxonomy (NCBI): domain Eukaryota; kingdom Metazoa; phylum Chordata; class Amphibia; order Anura; family Ranidae; genus Glandirana; species Glandirana rugosa. Next base: position 3,923 of record BLSH010240850.1, read on the forward strand.
CTAGTAAGGCACATAAGCGGAACCCCTTGACGCAGCCAAACAATCGCTGAACCTGTCGCTTACCACGTCATCTAATCGACACCTTCAATGGTCTTCAGGGCGCTTTTACCTGACCAGCGATAAAATAGGCATGAGGTTAGCTTCCAAGCTTTCCCCAAAATACAAACTCCTGTCCTGCCAGAAGGTCAAATCCCGGTCGGGCGCCCTCACTCAAAACCCAGAACACTTGATTCATTATATGGCTACTATTCAGCACTATGCTCCCAAATCCAAGCTGATAACCCCTCTGAGTCTGCTTCATACTTGAGGGGAATTTCCCTTCACTTACTGGAAAACCAACCAACATAGGGATGATTTGGACTCCCTGATTACGCAAAATGAAGTTATCCAAGTGGTTAAAGACCTTAACACATTGTGAACCCCAAGCCCGGATGGTTTTTCCAATTTATACTAGAAGACATTTGCCCAAACTCTGGCTCCGTAACTGACACGCTGGTTCAACTCTCTCAGGGATGGATCCCAGCTGGATCCCTCATCCAACCTGACCTTCATAACAATGCACCCCAAGCCGGGCAAAGACCTGAGCGAGGTCAGCAATTATAGGTCCATATCATTAATATATTAACGACCTTAATATCCTGTCTAAAATTCTAGCCAACAGGTTGGCCTCATTTATCAGTCAATATGTGCATGAGGACCAGGTGGGGTTCATCCCGGGTAGGCAGGACCCAGACCAGATCCACAGAGTGCTGGACCTGGTCTCGGTCCTGAACTCAAATTGGGCTGGAGACCGGCTTCAGAAGGGTCTCTTCCCCTCCTTGGACCTCCATAAGGCCTTCGATTCTATAGCATGGCCTTACCTTCTCCAAATATTGGATACCTGGGGTTTTTGCCCCAAATTCATGAATGTGATCTCGGCTCTTTACACCCTCCCAAAAGCCCAAATACGCTTTCAGGGTTATCCATCTTCCCCCTTTGAGATTAGAAGGGGCACTAGACAGGGCTGTCCCCTACCCCTCTCCTCTTCGCTGTGGCTATGGAAACCTTGGCCACAGCGACCAGGAATCACCCCAATATCCAGGGGGTTCAGTGTAGCCCCCGAATACACAAATGTGCCCTCTTCGCGGACAATGTCCTTCTTTTTGTAACCTCACCCTTATCCTCCCTGCCTGCCATTTCCCAAATGCTTTTCTCCTTTAGCCAGGTGTCAGGTTTACAGGTTAACATGACAACATTGGTCATCCTTAATGTTTCAGTCCCAGCCCAGACGGTGGAGTCTCTCAGGAGAAGTTTTGCTTTTCCTTGGAGCTCTACCTCAATTCCCTACCTAGGTGTCAGTATTCCCTCCATGTTCAGTCAAATCTATGAATCTAACTACCCAGGACTTTTTAAAAAGCTAAAACTGGATCTCGCAAAGTGGTCCTCCCTGGGCCTATCATGGGTAGGTAGGATCAACGCTGTAAAGATGACCTTTCTCCCCAATCCCTCCCTATACCCATCAACAAACAGCATCTCCTAAAACTCCAATCAGCCATCATCTGGTTCATCTGGGGGGGCCACTTCTCTCGCCAGATCCTCACTCGCCCTAGATCAAAGGGGGCCTCCCAGACCTCTGGAGCTACTATTTGGCGGCCCATGGCCCAGTTTTCGATAATTTATTCCAGTGGTTGAAAACCTGCACTCTGGACTATCTGGCATGGTGTGATCCGAGACTCCGTCCCCCTATCTTAGCTCCAATCCTCTCACACTCCATTCACCTGTGTGACATAATTCACAGAACTAATACTATTACTTCAAAATGGCGTCCACTAGCGCATATTTTCAATAACCCCCTCTTCCCCCCTGGTCAGGATGTTAAGGCTTTCAGGTGGTGGCTGAATAAAGGTTTATATAGGATCGGACATTTGTTTAATACTAACGGCCCTCTCTCTCTCAAACACTGTAAAGACAAGCTGGAAATGCCCATGTCGGAGAGATTTCGATTTGTTCAGTTATCACATTTCCTCAACTCATTCCGAGAGGATAAAAAGGCCACACTCCAAATTACTCCCTACGAAAAGTGGTGCGTGGAGGCTTTGGACATCGGGGTGTTATCTCCCTCATCTACTCGGGCCTACTGGACCCTGGGGAGAAAACACTTTACATGCGTGCTTGGGAGGAGGACCTTGAGACTGATTGGGACCTAGAAACATGGCATGTAATGTATAACAGATTTATCAAGGGTTTACTTAATGTTTCTCTGGTGAAGACGAACATTAAAATCTTCACAAGGTGGTACTTGGTTCCTACCTGCCTTCCAAAAATGTTCCCCTCCACCTCCCCCCTTTGCTTCAGAGACTGTGGTCACTTGGGCACTCTACTCCACACCCTTTGGGAATGCCCTAGAATCAGAAGGTTCTTGAATCGCTGGTTGCAACTGATTTGTTTGGTCTCAGGTCATCCCATCACCCAGGCAGCCTTACTGGAGCAATTTGGGCCCAGGATCCCCAAACATACCAGATACCTAATACGCCCCAAACACCCCAAACATACCCCAAACTGACTTTAACCAGGGCCTGGAAATCCCGAACGGTCTCGCTGACACGAGCTAAATGCAAAGTGTCATGGATTATGGCTCAAGCAAAAATAGCACATACTATTCTAGCTAAATAATCTTCTTTCGAGGGGGTTTGGGGCCCCTGGCCTCATTACTTAGGGATTACTCTGTAATTACTCTGTGAAAATTAAACCTTTGTGTTGCCTCCTCTCCTCTTCACGGCCCAGTAAGTGACTGCTTAAAGACTCATGGACCTTTCCCTTTGCTCTATCCTAATTCTTTCCTACTCCTCTTTTCCCTTTTCTTTTCCCTCCACCCCTCCTCTCCTATACATTCCTGCCCCCTTATTCCTTCACCAACCCTCTTTATCAGACTGGGCCCAGGGCCTGGCGTCTGGCTCTCGGGGAGTCCTTCTCTAGCTTAGGAGTGACCCCCTCTTTTTAGGTTATGGCCTCTTCCGCTGGGAACCCCCTAATGGGGTCAGTGGAAGGGGCGTAAAATATTGGCTGCCTGGGAGGTTCCGCTTGGCTCTTATACCCCGGGGTGTGACCCCTAGTCTAATGGCTGGGGCTCTGCGCCTCGGGGAGGGCGGGGGGCCCTCTTGGGTGAGCTTCCCAGCCGCAGTGTGTTCCCTTAGGGGTGCTCTCCTGGGAGATGAGGGGCTTTCTCGTGGCCCTTTTGGTCCCTCTCAGCTCACGATGTTGAAACCTACTAGGGGCATCTAGTGGGTTGCTGTAGCAAGTTTAAGGCTCTGGTGACTGGGGTTGCCCAGAGCCCACGTCTTTGGGCAATGGTCCAGCCTGCAACCATGCAAGCATTTTACTCGGTCCTTCTGGGTCCAATCTACTTGCCTTGTTACTCAAATATGACTGGTATGCAATTACAATTGGTCCAGCGCTTATTGGAGCTTTATCCACCCAAGGTGTGTTTTCAAATGTGTATTGTCCAGGGGCAAGGCTCTCCCCCTTCCTCTGCCCTAGCTGGACCCCCTGGGGGGCCACAGAGGAGGCGGGAGAAACCTCTAATTACCCCACACATTGAACCTCCAGTCAAGGGGATTCTCACCATTGCAGGTTCTAGCTTGCATCTTCAGCTCACGATCCTTGTGTTGTTCTAAACTGTTTGACCTTATTCTATGTGTATAAGCAATGTATACTTTTTTGGTGAAGCTCTTGCATGCTTTTACTATCTGTATAACTTTGTGAAATTTTCAATAAAAATCATTGAAAGAGAAGACTATTTAAAACTTATAGGTAATAACATACAATACGCTCTTTCCATAAAAGCTTTTCTGGAAAGTATATTTAATCCACAAGTCATTCATTTTAGGTCATCATTTTGTGCCTTTTAATCCTCTTTTACTTTAGGTTGAATATTGTTCATTAGGGTTTAAAAAATCATTTATATAACTGGTTGGATATTGTTATGAAGCTATTTATCACGTTTGCATGCCCACTACACACAGAATACTTCTCTTTTTGACAGACAATTAAGGAAATTACTTATTATTCATGAAATGACTATTCCAGCTGAGCTTGACAAAAAGCATAAGAGCATAAAAGCAACCTGATTGACCCAGTTGCAAAGTTCTGAGTGGTATCACACAGATTGCTATTGTTGATATTGTTATTTTTCAAAGTAGTATTTGATTTTCAGGACAAGAGCACCATACCCTGCTGAGTCACCTGTTGGTTGACTTATTTCTATTTTGTTTAGCTAAATCTTAATGCTTAAACAATAAATGTACCTGATACATAACAGTTTATAACTATTTGCAATTAAACATACAAAAAAAAATATTATAATTAACATGTTTAGTCATTTTATTAGTATCAACATTTATTATGTTTTTCATTTCTAATATTTTTTGTTTATAAATCCTTGAAAAGCTAAACTTCATAACTAAACCCTAAGGCTGGTCACACCACAGCATGGAGCAGCTCACAGCAGGGGTCCGGTGCGTCCCCGCTCACTGCTTCAGACACGATTTCAGTCTGAATTTTTGCCTTAATTTGGACCTGAAGCGGACCAGAAGATGCAAAGGACTCCTGTGCAATTTGCACATAGAGAGGCGGTCACAATCTCTTGACATGCGAATTGGATGCGGAGAAATCCACATCCAATTCACAATAGTGTGAACCCAGGCTCATAAATAGCATTCCACTGTACAATTAGTCTTCCTAAGTGGAAAACGTTATAGAAGGGTGGTGAAATTCAATTTAGAAAAATATGGCTTTTGTGGCTAATAAGGATAGCTTGTGATTCCTTCACTTTAGTAAGACCTTTAAAAGTATAAATTAGAGTACAAATTCACTTCAATAACATGCACACACTACTAGTTTTACCATATGACATATTGGATGATAAGCATCTACAAAAAGACTACAGCTGTCTTTTTTTTTTTAACAGTGTTCTACCATTTTCAATGTCATGTGTAGACATTTATGCACTTCAAAATGCCAGCCACACAGTGAATGTGTGTAGAAATTTTCGGTGTATGTTTTTGCAACTGTAATAAATATATCTTATCTGACTAACACTGAATGCCAAAATAATTACTCAAACCAGTTAAATTAATGAATTATTAACATTTTTTGTGATGTATCAAATTGAGACATACAATATATTACCAAAAGTATTGGGACACCTGCCTTTACACATACATGAACTTTACTGATATCCCAGTCTTAGACTGTAGGGTTCAATGTTGAGTTGGCACACCCTTTGTAGCCATAATTCTTCTGGGAAGGCTATCCACAAGGTTTAGGAGTGTGTCTATGGGAATGTTTGACCATACTTCCAGAAGCACATTTGTGAGGTCAGGACTCAAGGCCAGTCAAGTTCCTCAACCCCAAACTCACTCATCTGTGTTTTTATGGACCTTGATTGTGCCCTGGTCCACAGTCATGTTGAAACAGGAAGGGGCCATCCCCAAACTGTTCCCACAAAATTGGGAGCATGAAATTATCCAAAATGTCTAGGTATGCTGACACCTTAAGTGTTCCCTTCACTGGAACTAAGAGGTCAAGCCCAACCCCTGATAAACAACCCCACACCATAATCCCTTCTCCATCAAATGATTTGGACCAGTGCACAAACCAAGGCCCATAAAGACATGGATGAGCGAGTTTGGGGTGGAGGAACTTGACTGACCTGCACAGAGTCCTGACCTTAACCCAAATGAACACCTTTGGAATGAATTAGAGCAGAGACTGCGAGCCAGGCCCTTTCATTCACATCAGACCTCACAAATGTGCTATTGGAAGAATAGTCAAACATTCCCATAGACCCATTCCTAAACTTTGTGGACAGCCTTCTGAGAAGACTTGAAGCTTTTATAGCTGCAAAGGGGGGTGCCAACTCAATATTGAACCATATGGACTAAGACGAGATGCCATTATTAAGTTCATATGTGCGTAAATGCAGGTGTCCCAATACTTTTGGTAATATAGTGTAAGTAATATAAAGTGCATAGCATATGGTCAGGCTATAATTCAATTAGAACTGAAGGATAGTTATATGACTATAGTGACATTAAACCTTCATTTTTAAAAAAAAAATAAAATAACAAACATGTTATACTTACCTGCTCTGTACAATGGTTTTGCACTGAGCAGCCCTGATCATCCTTTTCTGAGGGCCCCCATTGCAGTGCACCAGGCCCTTCTTCTTCAGTGAGTGCCCCCATGGAAAGCCACCAGATTGCAAGCTTGCTCCAGTTTGAGTCTATTGACACAGACCAAGCAACTCGGCCTCGCTCCCCACTCCCTCATCACAGCATTTAAATGCATTAAGGTAAAAAAACCTTTTGGCTTTAAAACCACTTTAATCACTTGCCAACGAGCCACTGTATATGTATGTATATATGATGTCCGCCAGCCACCCGCAATCATGGTACATACACAGAGGCAGAACAAGGATCTACCTATGTAAACAAGGTGGATCCCCATTCTGACAGGGAACAACATTGAGATCTGCTGTTCCTAGTGATCAGGAACAGAAATCTCTTTGTTGTCCCAGGTAGCCCAGCCCCCATACAGGTAGAACACACCCAGGTAACACAATTAACCCCTTGATCACCCCCTAGTGTTAACCCCTTCCCTGCCAGTGTCATTTATACATTGATCAGTGCATTTTTATTTGACAAAGTAATAATGTCACTGGTCCCCAAAAAGTGTCCCTTGGGGTCAGATTTGTCCCCCGCAATGTTGCAGTCCCGCTAAAAATTGCAGATCGCCGCCATTACCAGTAAAAACAAAAAAAATAAAAGTCCATAAATCTATCCCCTATTTTGTAGACACTATAACTTACACAAACCATATCAAATCAATATAAGCTTATTGGGATTTTTTTTTACCAAAAATATGTAGAAGAATATATATTGGCCTAAACTGATGAATACATTTTTTTTATATATATTTTTTTTTGGATATGTATTAAGCATAAAGTTTCAAAATTGTCGGTCTTTTTTTGTTTGTAGCGTAAAAAATAAAAACCACAAACGTGATCAAATACCTGCTCTGAGCTCTGAGGAAGCAGGTTTGCCTTCGGAACATGTACGTTGTTGCAGCCCCTATTTCCTTTCCATCGTGGTTTGGAGACTGCTGCCATAACATGACTGTATGCCCCAATCTGGAGGCTAAGATATGTGAATACTCTTCACATGTTTGTGAGTATTTTTAATTTTTATTTTAATAAAATCTTTCTTTGGGATAATGCACTAGGTCGGTGTGCCCTCTCTTTTCTTTACTATTTAGTTACATATATAATGACTCTGCACACCTGTGCTTTCAGACAAGTTGCAAGCACCTGGTAAAATATGGCCACAGGATTGAAAGTTCCGATCCAGAACTACATAATCCAGAGGAAAACAAAAACGCAGCTTTCTCCACTCAGAAATGATAGTCTGAGTGCGCATGTGCGGGAGCTCCGGGACAGACGTGTGAGCCGCGAGCTCCGCACCACCCCAGTGCAACGGAGCCGATCCCGCTTCATATAGCAAAGCAGGAGCCGTAAGGATCAGCGGACCAGCAATCTAAGAGGGGCCTGTCACCCCCCGGATGACTGATCAGGGAGCCAGACGGGATTTAAGGCCCCAATTTGAGACCAAAGAAGGAGGAGGGTGTACCAAGATGGCCGCCGCGGTCTACGCAGCACGAGAGGGAAGCGGAGATACATTTCACAATCACAAGCAGGTACTCTCCCCGGCCAGTCTGCACTACACCCCCTCGATCCAAGGGAGCTGCCTCTCACCTAATCCAATTATCAACCCTCACTCTCCGGCATCCACAGAATCGCTGCTGGGCCAATTTATGGAGGACAAAGGCTTCCTTTCTCCCGGACCAGGCCCAGCTTGCCACATGGAGAATAATACACCTAATCATACAGCCCCAGATCCAGGCCTACAGATCCAAGACCTCTTTCTAAAGTTTTCTTCACTTCTTGAAAGAGGACTGGAAAATACTGCAGCCAAGATCACAGGAGACATCAGGGCAGATTTTCAGAATTTAGGAGCAAGGATGGAAGCTATTGAAAATAAGCTGGACTTAACGGTGGGGAGAACAAACCAAAATTCTGACCACATCCAGGTCCTGCAGAACCAGTTGGACACAGCTCTTCTGAGAATAGATGACCTGGAGAACAGATCCCGCAGGTACAATTTTAGGGTCAGAGGTCTTCCGGAGTCCATAACTGACACCCATACAGTTATACAGGAACTGATCAAGGACCTGATCCAAAACGCACCACCTCATAGACTGGAGCTGGACAGGGCCCACAGAGCTCTGGGCCCCACAAGGAAGGACGGTTTACCTAGAGACATCATTGTTAAGCCCCATTTTTTTGCAGTAAAAGAGGAAGTGATGAGACAGGCAAGACTCAACAATCAGCTGAAGTGTAGAGGACACTCAATACAAATTTTTGCTGATCTCTCGCCCTCCACAATTCAAAGAAGAAGATCCCTAAAGCCACTACTGCAAGTGCTATCCCAAAAAGACATAAAATATTGGTGGGCCTTCCCATTTGCAGTCAAATTCACCTGGAAAGATCTGACCCACTCATTCAATAACTTCCCTGAGGGGGAAAAACTTCTCCTAAAGCTACACCTGATTGCCCAAGAAACGTCCATGGATACTTCGAACCTGGCTT
>BLSH010240850.1:75333-90625 GCA_018402905.1 Glandirana rugosa
CTGTCCTCAGAGCAACAGCACAGACAGCAGTAGTAAAGTAATCTATCTCAGGATGCAGGATCAGGTCTTAAAATGGCTAAAATCTGTCCCTCACGCCGTCAGCTACCTTTCCCTATACTAACCCAAGGAGCATGTGACTGCAGCACTGTGACTCCAGCTTATAAAGAGGCTGGGTCACATGATGCACCGGCCAATCACAGCCATGCCATTAGTAGGCATGGCTGTGATGGCTTCTAAGGGCAAACCAGTGAAACGCTTGTTGATTGGCTGCCCTGCAGCTTCTCAACACGTGGAGTAAAATAGCAGAACCCCGGACCGAACCCGAACGATTTTTGAAATGTCCGGGTCCGGGTCCGTGCCACGGACACCCGAAAGTTCGGTACGGACCCGAACGTTACAGTCCGGGTTCGCTCAACACTACTAGTATATAAACCAATACAGTTTGTCAATCAGACAAAATTTCATATTTCTGCTCCTGCTGACAAGATTCCATATAATCTGCTCCATCGGCTTTTTCACATATGTCTCAGCTTTCCTTAAACTGTGTGGCTTAGGCAATCTAAACAGTGTTGTTACTGATATGAAAATAGTGACTCTTTGTAAAACCTCAAGAGCTAATCTTTATATTAGGCAAGCAGTGGAATATGGCTGTCACAGGGAAGGCAGTTTGTTTTTTTACTGTACTATAGCCCAGGGTTTTTTCTCTCAGAGAATAGGTGCAGGTACCTCCCCTTTGGAGTCACCCCTTCTCTCTGCCCCCTACCTACCTCTGAGCACCATACCTTGGTTTCAGCCCCTACCTACTGCCCAATACTACACCTTTTAACCACTTCAATACCAAGCACTTAAAACACTTCCCACCCAGACCAATTTTCAGCTTTCAGTGCTGTTGCGATTTGAATGACAATTGCGCGGTCGTGTGACACTGTACCCAAACAAAATTTTTATCATTTTGTTCCCACAAATAGAGCTTTCTTTTGGTGGTATTTGATCACCCCTGCAGTTTTTATTTTTTGCGCTACAAATAAAAAAATACAGATTTTTTTTTTTTAAATGTTTCTTTGTTTCTGTCACAAAAATTTGTATAAGTACATTTTCTCCATTACTGACAGGCATTGATGTGGCTACACTGATGGGCACTGATGAGGCTACACTGACAAGCACTGATGAGGCAGTACAGATTGGCACTGATGAGGTGGCACTGATAATGTTGACTGATGATGGGGCACATATATGCAGCACTGATGGGCACTGATAGTCGGCACTGATAAGCAACACTGATGGGCACTGATAGGTGGCACTGATATGCGGCACAGATGGGCACTCATGGGTGGCACTGCTGGGCACTGATAGGTGGCACTAGTGGGCACTGATAGGTGGCACAGGTGGGCACTGATAGGTGGCACAGTTGGGCACTGGCAGGCAGTGGTGCATGACCCTGGTGGGCACTGGTGCATATACTGTTAGGGATGGCACTGGCAGGCATCACATATGGGCACAGTTCCATCCCTACAGTGCACTGTATGCCCCTTACCTGGTGGTCTAGTGTGGCCTCCCTGGTGGTCCCTGGGTGGACTCCTGATCTTCTCCTTTGTGGTCCTGGGTGGTCTCCTTATGGTGTCCTTGGGGGGCTCCCTGGTGGTCCTGGTCTGCTCCCTGGTGGTCCAGTGTGGTGATCCTGAAGGGGGCAGCACTGATAAACATTTAGCGCAGCCCCCCCATTAGGATATCAGCCGATCGGCTCTCCACTGCTCAGGTCTGCAGACCTGAGCAGAGGAAAAGCTGATAAACGGCTCTTCCTGTTTACATTGTGATCAGCCGTGATTGGTCATGGCTGATCACATGGTAAAAGGCTTCCGATGGAAGGCTTTTACCTCGATCGGTAATGCGGTGGGTCAGACTGACTGACGGCACCACCGATCGTCAACAGATGCCCAGTCATATATATATACACACACACAGTATCTAACAAAAGTGAGTACACCCTTCACATTTTTTGGTAAATGTTTTATTATATCTTTTCATGTGACAACACTGAAGAAATGACACTTTGCTACAATGTAACATAGTGAGTGTGAAGCTTGTATAACAGTGTAAATTTGCTGTCCCCTCAAAATAACTCAACACACAGCCATTAATGTGTAAACCGCTGGCAACAAAAGTGAGTACACACCTAAGTGAAAATGTCCAAATTGGGCCCAATTAGCCGTTTTCCCTCCCCGGTGTCATGTGACTCGTTAGTGTTACAAAGTCTCAGGTGTGAATGGGGAGCAAGGGTGTTAAATTTTATGTTATCGCTATCACTCTGTCATACTGGTCACTGGAAGTTCAACATGGCACCTCATGGCAAAGAACTCTCTGAGGACCTGAAAAAAATAATTGTTGCTTTACATAAAGATGGCCTAGGCTATAAGATTTCCAAGACCCTGAAATTAAGCTGCGACATGGTGGCCAAGACCATACAGTGGTTTAACAGGACCGGTTCCACTCAGAACAGGCCTCGCCATGGTCGACCAAAAAAGTTGAGTGCACATGCTCAGCGTCATATCCAGAGGTTGTCTTTGGGAAATAGAGGTATAAGTGCTTCCAGCATTGCTGCAGAGGTTGAAGGGGTGGGGGGTCAGCCTGTAAATGCTCAGTACACCGTACACTGCATCAAATTGGTCTGCCTGGCTGTCATCCCAGAAGGAAGCCTCTTCTAAAGATGATGCACAAGAAAGCCCACAAACAGTTTGCTGAAGACAAGCAGACTAAGGACATTACTGGAACCATGTCCTGTGGATTGATGAGAACAAGATAAACTTATTTGGTTCAGATGGTGTCAAGCGTGAGTGGCGGCAACCAGGTGAGGAGTACAAAGACAAGTGTATCTTGCCTACAGTGGTGGTGGGAAGGTCATGGTATGGAGCTGCATGAGTGATGCTGGCATTGGGGAGCTACAGTTCATTGAGGGAACCATGAATGTCAACATGTACTGTGGCATAGTGAAGCAGAGCATCATCCCCTCCCTTCAGAGACTGGACTGCTGGGGAGAATTCAAACATAACAACCCCAAACACACCTCCAAGACAAACACTGCCTTGCTAAAGAAGCTGAAGGTAAAGGTGATGGACTGGCTATGCATGTCTCTGGACCTAAAACATATTGAACATCTGTGGGGGCATCCTCAAAGGTGGAGAAGCGCAAGGTCTCTAACACCCACCAGCTCTGTGATGTCATCATGGAGGAGTGGAAGAGGACTCCAATGGCAACCTGTAAAGCTCTAGTAAACTCCATGCCCAAGAGGTTTAAGGCAGTGCTGGAAAATAATGGTGTCCACACAAAATATTGACACTTTGGGCCAAATTTGGACATTTTCACTTAGGGGTGTACTCACTTTTGTTGCCAGTGATTTAGACATTAATGGCTGTTTATTGAGTTATTTTGAGGGGACAGCAAATTTATACAAGCTGTACACTCACTACTTTACATTGTAGCAAAGTGTAATTTCTTCAGTGTTGTCACATGAAAAGATATAATAAAATATTTACAAAAATGGGAGGAGTGTACTCATATATTATATATATATGTACAGTTGTGCTCATAAGTTTACATACCCTGGCAGAATTTATAATTTCTTGGCCATTTTTCAGAGAATATGAATGAGAACACAAAACACACCCAAATGACCCTGATCAAAAGTTTGCATACACTGGTCTTTTTGGCCTGATAGCATGCACACAAAGGTGTTTGAATGACTATTAAAGGTAACCATCCTCACCTGTGATCTTATTGTTTGTAATTAGTGTGTGTGTATAAAAGGTCAATGAGATTCTGGACTCCCGGCAGACCCTTGCATCTTTCATTCAGTGCTGCACTGAAGTTTCTGGATTCTTCGTCATGGCTAAAGCAAAAGAATTGTCAAAGGATCTGCAGGAAAAGGTAGTTGAACTGTATAAAACAGGAAAGGGATATAAAAAGATATCAAGGAATTGAGAATGTGAATCAGCAGTGTTCAAACTCTAATCAAGAAGTGGAAAATGAGGGGTTCTTTTGAAACCAAGCCACTGTCAGGCAAACCAACTAAGATTTTAGCCACAACTGCCAGGAAAATTGTTCGGGATGCAAATAAAAACCCACAAATAACTTCAGGACTCTCTGAAAACATGTGGTGTGGCTGTTTCAAGATGCACAATAGGCATTTGAAGAAAAATGGGCTGCATGGTCGAGTCACCAGAAGAAAGCCATTACTATGCAGATGTCTCAAAGTATCTTACAATATGCCTAACAGCACAGAGACAAGCCTCAAACCTTCTGGCACAGTCATTTGGAAGGATGAGACCAAAATTGAGCTTTTTGGCCAAAACCATAAACCCTACATTTGGAGAGGAGTCAACAAGGCCTGTGAAACACAGAGGTAGATCGCTGATATTTTGGGGATGTGTGATCTACAAAGGCACAGGAAATTTGTTCAAAACTGATGGCAAGATGAATGCAGTATATTATCAAAAAATACTGGAGGAACATTTGCTTTCATCAGCCAGGAAGCTGCACATGGGACGTACTTGGGCATTCCAACATGACAATGATCCAAACCACAAGGCCAAGTCAACCTTTTATTGGCAACATCATAATAAAGTGAAGGTTCTGGAGTGGCCATCTCAGTCTCCTGGCCTCAATATCATTGAGCCACTCTAGGGAGATCTCAAATGTTCAATTCATGTAAGACAGCCCAAGAATTTCCAGGAACTGGGGGCTTTTTGCCAAGAGGAATGGGCAGCTTTACCATCTGAGAGGATAAAGAGCCTCATCCACAAATACCACAAAATACTTAAAGCTGTCATTGATGTTAAAGAGGGCAATAAACGGTATTAAAAACTGGGGTATGTAAACTTTTGATCAGGGTCATTTGGGTAGTCTCTGTTGTCATTATGATTTGTAAATTTTTTACAAATAAATATGTGAAAAGTGTGATGTGCATTTGCATTCAGCCCCCCTGAGTCAATACTTTGTAGAACTACCTTTCGCTGCAATTACAGCTGCAAGTATTTTTGGGGATGTCTCTACCAGCTTTGCACATCTGGAGAGTGACATTTTTGCCCATTCTTCTTTGCAAAATAGCTCACGCTCTGTCAGATTGGATGGAGAGAGACTGTGAACAGCAATTTTCAAGTCTTGCCACATATTCTCAATTGGATTTAGGTCTGGATGTTGACTGGGCCATTCTAACATATGAACATACTTTGATCTAAACCATCCCATTGTAGCCCTGGCTGTATGTTTAGGGTTGTTGTCCTGCTGGAAGGTGAACCTCCACCCCAAGTTCAATTTTTTTGCAGACTCTAACAGGTTTTTGCCCTGCATTTGACTCCACCCATCTTCCCATCAACTCTGAACAGCTTCCCTGTCCCTGCTGAAGAAAACCATCCCCACAACATGATGCTGTTACCACCATGTTTCATGGTGGGTATGGTGTGTTCAGGATGATGTGCAATGTTATTTTTCCACCATAAATATTGTGTTTTGCTTTTAGGCCAAAAAGTTAAATGTTGGTCTCATCTGACCATAGAACCTTCTTCCACATGTTTAGTGTAGCCCCCACATGGCTTCTCACAAACTGCAAATGGGATTTTTATTGCTTTCTTTCAACAATGGCTTTCTTCTTGCCACTCTTCTATAAAGGCCAGATTTGTAGAGTTCACAACTAATAGTTGTCCTGTGGACAGATTCTACCACCTGAGCTGTGGATCTCTGCAGCTCCTCCAGAGTTACCATGGGCCTCCTGGCTGCTTTTCTGATTAATGTTCTCCCTGCCCTGCCTGTCAGTTTAGGTGGATGGCCATGTCTTTGTAAGTTTGCAGTTGTGTCATACTCTTTCCATTTTTGGATGATGGATTGACCAGTGCTCCATGAGATGTTCAAAGCTTGCAATATTTTTTTATAACCTAACCCTGCTTTAAACTTCTCCACAACTTTATCCCTGATCTGTCTGGCATGTTCCTTGGCCTTCATGATGCTATATATTGTGAGGGGTTAGCTCAATGGGGATCACCTTCCCTGGAAAGGTAGTCCAAACTGCAGGTTTGCTTAAAATCTGGCTTGTAGCCAGGTTTATTTAAAAGATTGCATATTGAAATCAAAATAAACATAACAGAAAATAAATCCTTGCCATCCAGGCACTAACTAAACAGTACAGCTTCCCCCTTTCAATCAGGTTGAAGAAATTATTCAATCGATTAAACTTAAGCTAGGAATCTGATGTGATCAGACGTGAGGTGTGGTGTGCTCCGGCTCTTCCATCCTGATGAACATTTAGGCTGATTGCCCTGATTATCTTCCTGGATTAACTCCCTAGACCTACGTCCTGCATGTCAGATGTCAGATACAAGTGGTCGGCTGTCTGGATGGTCTGGATGGTAGCTGTTTATTAACCTCCTAATCTCCTGTGTGGCTGCACAGCTCGAAGTATATTATATATCTCATTTGTCTCTCCCCTTTCCCTGACGCTGGGGTTCATCTCTTCAGTCTTTACTTCAACTCGCTTACTCTATAGATTTACCCATAGACTGTTCTCGCGCCTGTGGGCTTGAAGAACACCGGGAACAATCGGGAGCGCTCGGAGTGGCACGGAGGTGTTCGGGAATGCTAGAAGCGCCCAGAGCTGGAGGCCCCCTGGGAGGTCAGAGCTGGCTCATTATGCTTGCAGTGGCTCGGCGGCGGAGGTAGTCAAACGGAGAGCAGGAGGACAGCTGAGGAGAGAGAGTGAATAATTGGGAATGATTTCGTAAAAGGGTGAGTGAAAACTGAAAATCTGAAATCTGAATATACAAGACACTAAATTCAAATTATTTGAAGAACTGTGAAACTGTGAAAAACTGTGAACTCGGAATTATGAATTATGATCTACTATGAATTATTATGAACTATAGGCTGCTGTATAGATTATGGATGGTTTGCTGTTGGAATACTTCTGGAAGAGTCTCTTTGTATAAATATAATAAAAACCCAGAAACCCAGAAAAATCAGTAGAACAGTAAAAACAGCAAAAGAAAGTCGGAAAGGGGAGAGGGGAGAGAAGGAGAAAGGAAGGCAAAAGGAAAAAAAAAGGAAAAAAAAAAAAACAGCAATATAAAGTGGTAAAAGGCAAGGAGAGGAGAAAGGAGAAAAGAAGTATAAAGAAATCATAAAGAAAAAGGAAAAGGATAAGAGGCTATCTTAAGGAAAATGACAAGGAGAAAAGAAATGCAGGGGGCATCTAATACTAGCACCATGGTATCCATACAGGATACTAGCGATCCCCCTCAACAAACACAAAGAGGTAAAACTGTGAAGGATAAAGCTAAGGAATCCACAGCCACTAAACTTGCAAAATTTGCAGCAATACCCAAAGAAAATGAAAGTGAATCTATTCAGCATGCCTTTAGCAGATCCAGTCAGCACACTTCTAGTGAAGTATCAAAACAACACTATAATAAGGCAGATATTACTACCCTAGAAACACATATGACTCAAAACAGAGCTGTAAACAAAGAAATGGAGGAAAAGATGGAACTTGGTTTGGATAAACAGCCTATTAGTCCATGTATACCACCATTAACATCTCCATCATCCTCATTGTCTTTAGAACCTACCTTGTTGGATGTGCTAAAAGCAGTACAGCAGTGTCAAAACTCCCTATGTAACTTAACAGGGCAAATGCAAGGAATCAAGGAAGAATTTGTTTTGCTTCGTTAAGATATGCAGAAAATCTGGGAATGAACATCTGTATTGGAAGACTGAGCTAAGAAATTAGAAGATATGTCTCAGACCCTAAATGAAGACTTCAAAGAAATAAAGAAAAAATCTGATAATAGTGCTCATAAATTAGAAAATTTGGAAAATCGTTTTCGACGTAACATCATCAGACTGGTGGGACTTCCAGAGCATGCAGAAGGTGCCAATCCAACAATCCAACAGAATTTGCAGAAACATGGCTGTGGGAAACTATAGGGAAAGATTATCTCACTATGACTTTTGGAAAGTGCACATTGGGTACCCTCTAGGCCCCTACCACCTGAAGCCCCTCCACGACCATTTTTAGTCCGTCTACCTAATCACAGGGATAGAGATACTATTTTGCGCAGGGCTAGGCTGTTGAAGGAAGTTCTTTTTAATGGGTCCAAAATTATGTTTTTTCCAGAAATTCAGAAACAGAGATCAAAATTTCAAGATGTGAAGAAAAGATTACAGAGATTGCAATTGTCATACTCAATGTTATACCCTGTTAAACTCAGAGTGGTAGCGGGTGATGTTGTCAATTTTTTTGACACACCGCTCGAGGCCACTGAATGGTTAGATAGACATTATAAATAAATAAAAATACATTTATAAGGGAGGATATAGAATGGGTTGAGATGGGAATGGGGAGGCCCCCCTTCTTTTTTTTTGCCTCCCCCATCACTCAATATATATAGATTTACACATATGCAGAACGGGAGTTTACCAGTCTAATTTTTTCTTTTTCTTTTTGAACCGGAGAGAGAGCCCAGTAAAGTATGGATTCTCTAATTTTTCCTGTGGGAAATGTTTGTTTTGTAAGTTGGGTGTTTTTGTTTTTTATTATTCTTGTATTCTTTCTCTTTTTTTAGGTGCACAATTAAATGAAGTGAATTATTTTTTCTTTTTTTATACATTTTTTTGAAATCATACAACTATGTGATAGAGCATTGGAGAACCCCTTTGACTAATTACTGCTCTGGTTTCTGAAAGGAAATCAGAACACTCGTTTTTATTGCTGTTATTCATTTGGTTTATTCTGAGCAATTGCTGGTTAATGGGATTAGGTTTAAGGTAATATTAGTTTATGGGGTTTTGAGTAGAGATGAGCGAACTTCTAGAAGTCCGGGTTCTGCTGGTTCGGCCGAATTTCGGGACAAAGTCCGGGTTCGGGTCCGGACAGAACCCGAACTTTGTCCCGGACCCCGAACCCCATTGAAATCAATGGGGACACTGACTTTTAGGCACAAAAAAAGGCTGTAAAATAGTCCTGGAAGGTCCTAGAGGTCTGCAAAAGGAAGGAAATGTGGGTAAGGGTGGGACAAGTGACCTACAAAGAAATGGGGACAGGGAAATAACTTTAAATATTAAAAAATAAATAAAAACATAAAAAATGCAAAAATGGAGATCATCTTCAAAATGGGTCTGAAAAGTATTAATTAACGGTAGAGGCCATAGAACTGTTCTAAACTCATCTTCAAACTGTGTCAAAAAAGTATAAATAAGCCGGGAGTACCCATATCACTATTCTGCAAAATGTGTGTGTCACTTTAAATGAAACCGGGAATAAGTGAACATCTGTTCTGCAAACTTATTTAAAGTCTGTGTGCCACTTTAAATGAAACCGTGAATCAGTGCACATCTGTTCTGCACAATTCTTTAAAGTCTGTGTGTCACTTTAAATGAAACCGTGAATCAGTGCACATCTGTTCTGCAAAATTATTTAAAGTCTGTGTGTATGAAAATATCCCATATTACACAAAATACTGAGGGAGCCCTGTCTGGTGGTTATAGTGAGGGGGGTGTCATGTCCCTTCAAGTGGAAATCTTGTAATCGGTATCGCCTAGTCATAAAAGACAAATGGGTGTTATTGATGCAAGATTTTTAGAATATTATATTATCCACTTCCCGACCAGCGCCGTAAATAGGCGGCGGTCGGGTTTGAGCGGCTCTACCGGGACATAGCCTGCACCTGCAGGCTATATCTCGGTATCATTTTTTAGAGCTGGCAGTGGGCTATCCAGAGGT
Source organism: Glandirana rugosa (assembly GCA_018402905.1). Taxonomy (NCBI): domain Eukaryota; kingdom Metazoa; phylum Chordata; class Amphibia; order Anura; family Ranidae; genus Glandirana; species Glandirana rugosa. The sequence continues at coordinate 85,097 of BLSH010240850.1, forward strand.
AACGACCGATCCGGCTCGGGAGCAGTATGGTTGTTACCCGAGGGGGCGGGAGGGGACAGCCCCCCTCCCGCCGCCTTCCACCGCTCTTCTCCGGCCTCCAGTCCCACCGGGAGACCGGAGCGACGATCCGGTGCATCCGCCGGCTGGAAGGAGACCCGATAGAAGCCGTAATCGGCTCCAATCAGGTCTCCTTTGGCAAATTCCGGAAGCGACGTCACAACATCACTTCCGGTTTACTCTGCGGCTAACGGCGCCAAATTTTTAAAAATGACAGTATTCAGAATCACAGTTTTTGGCAATCTGAATACTGTGAAGTGCAAAGGAGGTATGGGGGGTCTTTTAGACCCCCCCCCCCGGCCCTCCAAAAAGAGTACCTGTCACCACATATTACTATCACAAGGGATGTTTACATTCCTTGTGATAGCAATAAAAGTGATCAGATTTTTTTTTAAAAGAACAGTGCTAAAAATAAATAAATAAAATTAAAAAAAAAATAATTTAAAGCGCCACCATCCCCGAGAGCTCGCATAGCAAAGAAAACGCATACGTAAGCCCGCATATGAAAACGGTGTTCAAACCACACATGTGAGGTATCGCCGCGATCGCCAGAGTGTGAGCAATAATTCTAGCAAAAGACCTCCTCTGCACCTCTAACCTGGTAACCGAAAACATTTTTTAAAGCTTTGCCTATGGAACTTTTTAAATACCGGACTTTGTCGCCATTCCGCGAGTGCGTGCAATTTTCCACCGTGTCATGTATGGTATCTATTTACTCGGTGTTACATCCTCTTTCACAATATACAAAAAAATTGGGCTAACTTTACTGTTGTCTTATTTTTTAACTCAAAAAAGTAAAATTTTTCCAAAAAAATGGCGCTTGAAAGACCACTGTGCAAATACCGTGTGACAAAAAGTATTGCAACAATCGCCATTTTATTCTCTAGGGTGTTTGAAAAAAATATATATAATGTTTGGGGGTTCTAAGTAATTTTCTAGCAAAAAATGTTTTTAGCTTGTGACCACCAAATGTAAAAAAGTGGCCCGGTTGGTAAGTGGTTTAAGATAGTCTTAATGCAAGTTTTGGTATCTTGGAATGTTAGGGGTTTTGGTGACCCAGTAAAGAGATAAGCAATGTTTACCACATTAAAACAGTTTTCTCCATCTATCATCTGCTTGCAGGAGATTCACTTAAACATACATAAATTAAATTACTTGAAACACGCACGGTATAGTAGACAGTATCATGCTGTCCATACCACATACTCTAGAGGAGTGTCTATGTTAATAGCTAATGATGTTGATTTCTCATGCATGCAAGTACAAACGGACACTAGGGGTCTTTATATATTTATATACTGTACGATTGTATGGGAAACCATATGTGCTGGCTAACGTATATATACCTCCTCCATATTCACTGGAGGTATTTAAGGAATTTCTAAAATTCACCTCTGATAAAGCTCATGCTCCCTGGTTAATAGTAGGGGACTTTAATAATTATATTAACCCTCTTTTAGACAAATATGGGATGAATATGGGACAAACTACTATGGCAGGTACCTCCTTTATAGGTTATGTGAAAGAAATAGGCTTGTTAGATATATGGAGAATGCTACATCCTAACAAAAAAGAATACCCATGCTTCTCTAGTAGACATAAGGCCCTTTCTAGGATAGATTTTGCATTAGTTACCCCAACAATGCTACCAGTTATATTACAGGCAACGTATGCAGCTAGGGGGTTGTCAGACCACTCACCACTGACTCTTAAGTTAAATGTATGTTTTAATCAGACCTGTACACTGTGGAAAATGAATCCCTACTGGTTTGACCTTTTCTCTTCTAATGAAAGTATCCTATCTGATATTATGGCCTTTGGTGCTGTCAATAAGTCTACTGCAGCCTCCCGGATATATAGGATTATTTATATTCCAAATCTCAAAAATGAAAAAAAAGAACTAAAGCATGTGAGAGAAATATGGCTAAGACAGCACTACAGGCCAAAATTAAGTATATTGCAAACCCTACGATAGAAAACCAACAGGTGTGGATGCAAAAACAACAAGAATATGCAGATATTTCATGTAAAAAAGCAGAGCAGAAGCATTTTTTCCTTCAGCAACCATATTTTCAAGATGGGGAGAATACGGGTCATCTTTTGGCAACAATAATAAAGGCCCAAAGGCCAATGACACAAGTGGTGGAGTTGAAAGTATCTTCAATTAAAAAAATACAAACTACAATAGAGTTATCTGCAGTGTTTTTGGAATTTTTTTAAAGACCTGTATAGTAGTAAAGTATCTTATAAAAGTACTGAATTGGAATACTTTCTTAATTCACATCACATTAAAAAACATCACTGTAGCTGACAAAGAGGTGTTAGATGGGCCCTGACCTTAGAGGAACTGCAAGAAGCTTCTGCTAAAATGCCTAACAATAAAACCCCAGGCGCAGATGGGTTACCAAGCAAGGTCTATAAAGTTTATGGTACTAAATTGCTGCCAGAATTATTGGAGGTATTTAATTCAGCTTTGGAAAGTGTCCGCCTTCCGCCTTCTATGATGGAGGTGATTATCATAGTCCTGTTAAAACCTGATAAGAATCCTGAAATTCCGGAGTCATATCGTCCAATATCCTTGCTTACATCGGATGTAAAGCTATTGGCAAAGGTACTAGCTAATAGGTTAGCAAAAGTTATAGCTAAGATAGTTCATCCAGACCAAGCTGGTTTTATTCCAGACAGGTCTAGTACAGTGAATATAAGACAGTTGTTTTTGAATTTGCAGGTTCCATCTGAAAATACAGGAAATAGGGCTATATTGTCCCTTGATGCGGCAAAAGCCTTTGATAGTATAGAGTGGGACTTTTTATGGAAGTGTTTAGAGAGGTTTGGATTTAGACCTAAATTTATAAAATGGATACAACTTCTCTATACTGATCCAGTAGCACAGGTTCGAGTAAATGGACAGTCCCATTTTCTTTAAATCGGGGTACAAGACAGGGTTGCCCATTGTCACCCTTACTTTTTTTTTCCAAAATAATTTTTATTGAAAGTTTTAAAAAGATACAGGGTATCAGATACAACAATGTGTACATTTAAACAGAAGGTTGTGTCAAATATGGTTGCATAACATAAATCTCCCATCACCTTCTTAAATTTTATGAGCTATATAGGACCTGAGTAACATCATCCGAACCATGTAGATCAGTCTCCCATATTATACATTGTGTAGTATTCCTGAGAAAGGTGGGGGGAGAGACATCAGCAGAAGAAAGCTTCCACCCACTTGTAAGGCCTTTGTGTCAGGGCAAAAATACTCCCAAAGCAGTATGGTGGGTACGGCTCGACCCGTCCCCCCCACGCCCTGTCCGAGGTCATGCTGCATGGGGGGAGGGGGGAGATCTGCATCCCCTGGCCCCAAGTGTCATCCCTCCACCCTCCTCTGTATTTTCCATCAGGCCCATTACACATTATACTTTGGAGAAGTTACACTTTACCGTTCCCGAGCTCGTCTGGTACCTGGGCCGGCATGTCTTATTTAATAGGGAACAAAACGTATAACACCCCTAACAATAACAAAAATAACAGAGGCAGTAGCCACCGAGGCATTATTGTCTGATATCAGGGTGGTATTGTGAGAAAGTAAGTTTGCCTCACTGCTAACTGGGCCCCTAGAGTCCATCCCAATATCTCAGGATGTAGAGTGTCATAATTGGTGTGTGATAGATACTGCAACTCTCCCCCAACACCGGCTGGGAGAGGAGCATGTAGATTAGGTCTTAAGTATGTGTGTGTATCCAAGCAAATGGTCATACCACACTGAGTTGGGAGATGTCTCAGGGAAACAAATATGGAGATAGGGGCATGGTAACAGGAGGGAAGAGATGTCATATATGTTACCGAACCTAAAAGAAAAGCAGATGTGGAATAAAAGAAAGGAAGAGGAGGGAAAGGTGAGAAGTGGCGAGGGAGGGGAAAAAGAGGGATTAGGGGCATAACTAGTAGAATAGTTGAGCTCGCCTTCACTCTTGCTACCTGGGTTTTGGTCATCCCAGGTATATTTAATTCATATAACGAATGTAGTCGTCTGTAGTTTTAAAATGGTAACAGCAGGCCCAAATTTTCCTAAATTTATCTGTGGTATCTCTGGCTTGGTGGATGAGTTCCTCCATGTCAGCAATCTGTTGTATGCGACTTACAGGCTTTAATAAAACAGGTTAAAAACACTCACAGATTCCAAGTGTTAATGGGGCATGTAAGCGACTATCCCTCCAGGGAGGATTGGCAAACGTCAGTGTCCCCAGCTGATTCGGGTGAAAAGAACTGCCCCATGCCGCTCCTGCGGCTGCCAAGGTGTTTGTAGTAAAGCCGGCTCTGCAGCACGATACAGGTGGAGGCTTGGGAAGCACTTCCGAATACGTCCGAGGGTGATGACGTCACTATTGCGCGACGCGTTTCCTTAGCTGCAGGTCCGATGTTTGGGGATCCTGCGCTACTTCATCAGGCAGGTAGAGGGAGCCGGTGCAATGGAAAAATTACATGCGAAAGTCCTTATATATATATGTACATGCCTAATATGTTATAAAAGAGGAGGGGCAAGGAAAAAAGGAAAAGCAGAGAATAAATGGCACGATCCAAAGGTGATTTGTAGAAAAGGGGCATAACAAGGAGAACCTTATGTGGAAAAGAAAAAGGACAATGTAGTGTGCGAATAGATGGCACTGGTACAAGAAAGAAAAAAGCGAAGGACATTATGACTCCTGTCAGCAATCTATATATATGTGTGTAATGGTTAATGATTGATGATTAACGATTAATGATCTATTTTTTGGGGGAAAACATGATTAATGCGAAATATAATGTTCTGTATATATCTGTATGTACGCTAAAAGAAAAAGAGAAATTTTTTCTCATACATAAAACGTGGCTTATGGAAAGAATGTATGAAATATGTATGCGGAGTATTGTAGTAATAATTTATAGATGGTGGAAAAATATATAAAGATAATAATAATAATAATAATATTAAAGGAAATAATAATGATAAAGAAAAAATTATAAATTTAAAAAAAATAAAAAATAAAAAAAAAAAATAAACCCTGTAAAACGTGTAACTTTGTCAAGCATAGACAAAAATCTTTCCAGGTCAAGGGTAAGAATTACCCTATACCAGAATTTTTCAATTGTGCGTCTGAATTTGTCATCGTATGTGATTAGGTGTTCCCGTTCTTTCCGGTATCTACTGTTTAAGTCTGCGTGTTAACTTTTTAAGACCATATCCCATTAAGAATGGGAACTGGACCTTTCTAAAAACAGATACGAACTGTTTCAATGTGCAAAATGTCCCAAATAAAAAAAAAAAATAAAAAATAAAAAAAATTTAAATATTAAAAAAGAAATAGTAATAATAAAGGAAATTATAATAATAATAATAATAATAGAAATATATAAAAAGGTGGTAGATATTTAATAATGATGTTATGAGGCGTATGTATAAAGTATGTAAGAAAGGTATTCGGTGCAAAATAC
>BLSH010240850.1:119175-130630 GCA_018402905.1 Glandirana rugosa
CTGGTCCATGACTTAGAAAGTGCCATACCGGCCACGCAAGACATCACCAACTTTCTTGAAAGGAATAACAAACTCCTTCAGGAGACTCTGTCCCAGACACAGGAATATAATAAACGGGTTTTCGACAAGAGGAGGCGAGGGGAGCTGGACTTGAAACCTGGAGATCCGGTCTGGCTTTCTACCAGGAACCTGAAGCTCTCATGCCCCTCACGGAAACTGGGACCTAGATTCATGGGGCCTTTTCCAGTCAAGAGAAGAGTCAACAGTGTGGCTTATGAGCTGGATCTACCCTCTTCCCTTCGAGTACACCCAGTATTCCACGTTACCCTGCTCAAACCTGTAACAAGGGATCTGTTTCCAGGTAGGAACACGGCCCCACCTGAACCAGTTTTTGTGGATGGAGAGGAGAAGTACGAAGTTGAGGCCATCCTCGACTGCAGAAAAAGAGGGGGCTTGATTCAGTACCTGGTCAAATGGAAAGGGTATGAACCAGAGGAGAATTCTTGGGAACCCGAGGAAAACATCCATGCCAACGAACTTGTCCGGTCTTTTTGGAGTTCCCATCTGGGTCTGAAGGCCCGGCTGGGCATCCGGAGGCTGCCCCTTGGGGGGGGGGGCAATGTTAGAAGACTGTGCTAAGGGTTAATTGCATTTGGGTGTGTTTCCTCTAATTGCTGAGAAGCAGCTCTATTTAAACTTCCTGTTTCCTCTAGCAAATGCTGTCTGATCTACAGCGTATTGTGTGTATTCCTGAGCGTCCTGTATTCGTTCCTCTGTTCCTGTGACCCGGATTGCCTGGCTTTGCTGATTTCTGCCTGCACCGACCTTTGGACTGCCTACGACCACTCTCTTGCCTAGCCCTTCTGTACCTTGCCTGCCCGCCTGTTGACGACCCTGCTTGAACTCGACCATCCATCTGCCTGCTCCTCTTGTACCGCACCGCCAGCTTGTTTCACGACCCGGCCTGTACGACCATTCTTCAAGTGCACGAGTGCTCCAGCGTACTTCTACCAACACCAGTGACCCAGTCCGACCCTCGTGCCATCCTGCACTCCCGAGCCACCTGTCTACTCTACCAGGGGTTCCCGAGTCAGGGTAGTAAGGGAGGTTACCTACTGCATAAGTCAGGCTCATCCACTAGGTACGTGACACAGTGGGATATCCATGGGTTCCAGATTCGATCAAAATAAGGGACCTGCTCTTTATTGATCGCCTCAATTTTGGCATGGATCATAAAATTAGTCATTCTGTGTTTAGCCTCGACCAAGCTCAGGTTATGGGTTTTCCATGCTTTAGCAATTGTTTGTTTAGCTGCCATAAGGAGTTGGAGAAAGAGTTTGATTTGTTTACTTGACATGGAGTCAGGTTTCAAATTTAATAAAGCAGTGGGTGGGTCCAGTGGATTTGGGTGTCAAACATCAGGGAGGCTAGGTCAAAGATTCCTTTCCAGAACTTTTGTGCAATCGGGCAAGACCACCAAATGTTGAAATGGGTGCCGGGGTCTGAGCATCCTCTAAAGCATGAAGCTGGGTAGGAAGGTGTATATTTTGCTATGCGTGCAGGTACGATGTACCATCTTGTTAGGATCTTATAGTTTGTCTCTATAGCATAGATGCTATATGAGGATGATTTAGTGGTGAAAGTATGCCCGAGGTATTCCTCCCATTTCTGTGTGTAGGGTGGCCTGTTGGTGTTTGAGGAGGTCAGAGGGTGAGCATAGAGGGTAGAAATTTGACCTCTGACGTGTGGGTCACTTTTGCAATATTGTTCAAAGATTGAGAAGTGAATAAGAGGAGAGGTGTTAGCTATTAGTAGAGCGTAAAAGTTTTTGATCTGGAGGTATCTGAATAACTCCCTAGGGGGCAAATGAAATGAGTGTGGGAAAGGGAAAGAATGAGGTTGGCGAGACTAAATGATGGAGCCGAGAAGGCCTTGCGAGGCCCATTTATTAAAAGCTGCTGGGGGTTCCCATGCTGGAGGGAATGCAGGATTTTTCAGGAAAGAGAGTAAGGGGTTGGGCAGAGATTGTAAATGATGTTTCCCTTTGAGATTGTCCCAGAGTGTGAGAAAACAGGTTTGAGAGAGATAAAGGGTAGCATTCAACCGATTCATTCGCTGCCCATATAGGGATCTCATGTGTGGCATGGTACTTAGTTAGACTGGCTAATTGGGCTGCCTTATAGTATGTTAGTCCCAGGCCACCACTAAGTTTAGGTAGTGAAAGGCTATGTCTGTCCGTCCTGGGTTTAAGCGTGAAATATAAATTTAGTTGTCTGTTTTTGAAGGAGTCTGAAATAGTAAGCTGGGATTGGGGTGGGTAGAACACGGAACAAGTATAGTAGTTTTGGTAGGATGGCCATTTTGATCACATTAATCTTTCCTAGCCACGAAAGGGGGAGGGAGGACCATTGTGTTAACAGATGTGTTATTTGTCTCAGAAGCTTAGGGTAGTTATATGCAAAGAGTCGTGTATGATCTGTGGTGAGGAGTATACCAAGATATGGAATCGAGTTAGCGGCCCATGAGAAGGGAAGGACGCCTTGTATTACTTCAACTTCGGATGGTGTAAGGGATATATTCATGGCAAATTACTTTTTGGAATTGACTACGAGTCCCGAAACTGCTGCAAAGGCGTTGAGGATAGGCAGGAGATTAGGGCCCAACACTAATGGGGAGGATAGGAATAATAGGATGTCATCAGCAAATAGGTATAATTTGTGCTGATAACCACCTAGTTCTATACCGGTCACTTTAGGAGAGGTTCTAATTAGGTGGGCCAATGGCTCAATCAGCAGGGCGAACAAGAGAGGAGATAGCGAGCATCCCTGCCATGTTCCTCTATTGCTATTGAAAGAGTCTGACTTATTTCCTGCATATTTAACATATGCGCAGGGATTATTATATAAAGCCATGATCCATTTTGTGAAATGGGGGCCAAAGCCCCACTTCTGGAGGGTGTATTGTAGGTACGACCAGGATACAGAATCAAAGGCTTTCTGGATATCAAGTGAGAGGAAGCATGCAGGGATCCGGCGTGTTCTGGCCGCATGGGCCAGAAGGACCACACAATGAACATTGTCGCTTGCCTGTCGCAGGGGTATAAAACCGGTCTGGTCTTTGTGTATAAGTCTACCATTCATTTTGTTCAGGTGAGTAGCTAGGATTTTAGTGAGAATTTTAACGTCTAGGTTTAGTAAGGAGATGGGTCGATAATTAGTAAATATGGTATCATCCGTGTGGAGTTTGGGGATCATGCATATTATTGCGGTTAGCGATTCACGCCTGAGGGAGTGACCCTTTAAAATGCTGTTGAAGGCTTCAGAGAGGAGTGGAGATAGGTGTTCGGAAAAGGTACGGTAGTATATAGCGGTGCATCCATCGGGACCCGGGCGTTTGTTAGCTTTTAACTCTTTGATTGCTAGGGAAACCTCTTCCTATTTTCGTCAAGACTCGCTTGTTCCAAATTAGTTAGCTGTGGAAGCTGGATCTGAGAATATAATTGTTCCGCAGCTGAGGGTTAAAGTTGTCACTGGACATGTATAATTTGGCAAGATGGGTTTTAAATTTTTGGAGGATCTTTAGTGTGTTACTAGAGAAGCGGTCTTTGGCTAGTTTGAGGCGAATGGGTTTTTTAGGTTTGTTAATGTTTCTTAGGGTTCGGGCAAGGAGGGTGTCAGGCTTGTTGGTCTTCATGTAGTGTTTGTGTTTCGAGCGTCTTAATGTTTTTCTGCATTTTCAGTCAAGAATAGGTCATACGCTTTATGAAGCTCTCCCAACAGCAACCTATAATTATCTTGCCTTCACCCCCCCCCCCCCACCACCACCCTACCTAATTGGCTGGTGGGAGTGAAAATGAAAGCCCTGCATAGGCTTTAAGATTCAACTTGGAGCTTACACAGGGCTGAGCACACTCTCTCTCCCCATGTGACAGCTCTGGGTGCATGTGTGGCCAATCAACAACACCATCATGTGGAAAGATATGAAGTTAGTCTCTTGCTCCTTGTACCCAGCAGCAGGGGAGTAAAGTGAAGGTAAATATGGACCGGGGGTGGTGAGCCTTGGCATCCCAGATGTTTTGAAACTACACTGCAGAGTGCATGAGCACCATAGGAAGTGTGGTTCCGGGGCATCTGGGGTGCCGAGTTTCGCCATCACTGGTATAGACTGTTGGGGGCTGTTCCTAAAGGTAACCTGTTGCTTCGCCCTGCATGGACACAGCACAAGTAAGGTTATATTAAGATCATGATTACGTTTTTTGGTTTGTCCATAATTACTGTAAATAAAAGTGCCATATGGTCAAAGCAATACACTAGTGCTGCACTTAAAAGTGTACCTGTAATCCAGTCACAGTTCAGGTAGCATTCTCTGCTATAGTGGACTGATCCAAAGAGATGACTCCCTTGATTTTGATTGGATGGGAGACCCACTTTTAATCCTACTGTTTTGGATGTGAGGTAGAAAAATATATTTGTGTTGAGGGTTGTTGATTGGGATATTTGTAATACACAGTTGATTAAGAAGAATTTGCAGTTTGGACCTTTTTTTAATGTCTCCATTAAACTCAATCTGCCTAGGATGCAGAACCTGCTTTTCAAAAAAAAAGAATAGGTCATACGCTAACCGTGCGTTGTCCAATTTGGTTCTGGCTAAAGGAGTAGGATTAAGATTGAAGTCTGAGTGGCACCCACTGAACTCTCTTTCCAATTTATGTTCTAATTGTTTCCGTTCATGCTTAAACAGTGCGACTTGGCACTGGAAAGTGCCCTGGATGACAGGCTTATGAGCTTCCCATAGGGTGAGGGGACTTATGTTAGGTGTGGAGTTTAGGGAGAGATATTCTTTCAAGGCTGCTTCTATGTCGAATCTGTGTGAGGGGTGCTGGAGACTATGCTCTGGGAGGCAACAAGTGGGGTCTTGCGATTTGGGGATTGGAGAGGAGAAGGAGGTGAGAACAGTGCTGTGGTCAGACCAAGGTACTGGGAGGATGAGAGAAGTAAGGATTTCAGGGGACATTCCAATGGTAATAAGTATGTGGTCGATACGTCAGAAAGTTTTATGAGGGTAGGAATAATGGGTATATTTTCTTTTTGTTGGGTTAGCTTCCCTCCACGTATCTACCATATTTTTTTTGGCAAGGAGATGGGAAAAGGTCTGTTTAATTTTTTTGGCTGGCAGACTGAAGGGAGACTTATCTAAATAGGGGTTTATAGTTTGATTGGAATCTCCGCACATTATAAGGGTGCCCTTTTTATGGGTCATTACAACCTGCATTAGGTGGGATAGAAAGGAGTTTGTTTTTTTGGGGGGGGCATAATAAGATACAATGGTAACCTCTGTATACATAACATGCCCAGTAAGGAGGAGATATCAGCCCTCTGGGTCACAAATTGTGTTATTGGGGGTAAATTGGGTAGATCTGTGGAATGCAATTAGCGTACCCCATTGTTTAGATGCAGCTGGGGCGTTGTATACCTGGGGATAGTAGGGGCTGTAAAATTTAGGTGTATGTTGTGCTTTAAAGTGTGTTTCCTGTATGCAAACTATGTGTGCTTTCTGGGACTGGAAAAACCTGAACGCTTTAGTGCGCTTTTGAGGTATGTTCAGACCCTGGGCGTTTAGGGATATAATGTTTATGGGGTCCATGGGTGTGGGGTAGCATTGAGTAGCTTACCTGATAGCACTGCATACCGGCTGGCAGAGGCATCCCGTGTGGACCAGTGGGAAAGGGAAGGGAATCAAGGGAAGGCTAGGGTTTGGGTAGAGAATAAAGAGGAAAGTAAACACTGTTACTTAAACACATGAATAAAGTTCAAATAACAAAGTGCGCTAGAAATAGGGGGGAAAACCCCCTGTTCAGGCCGAAGTCACGGTCCGCAAGGGCCCACATAATAATGGTGGGCTAGTGGGGGAGGGGGCAAGTTGGAGCGCAAGTAACATTCACACAGGAACGTGGACCTAGATAAACAAAATATTTGTAGAAATTAACCAACTACAGCCATATTTATGCATTAAGTTTGTTGGACATAGGTATCTACGTCTGGCTCTTTCTCTGCAGTGGCTTCAATAAGTGAGACGTTTGTGTGGTCCCTTGGTTAAGGGGTGATGTAGTCTACCAGAGTTTAGGAGCAGAAGTGGCTGGCTAGTGTTCACCCCGAAGGTCTAGCTGGTGGAGCGGGAACCATACAAGAGGGTGGGTTCCCCCCCAAGGGCCTAGAAGTAGGTAGGTATGAAAGTTCCCAGCCCCGGGAATGGTGTAGGACTCTGGGTTTTTATGAAAGACTCAAGGGGTAGTAGATGGTTGTTCGCAGTGATCAGTGTGACACTAGCAAATGCCTGGGAATAATTCCAGCCCAACAGGGGCTAACATTTGAACGTAGGTCAGTGAACACAGTAATAGTTTGCACGGATTTGGGGTAATAGTTCCCTAAGGTGAGCTCGCTGAGACAGGTCAACCAACCTTCTATAGGAACTAACAAAATGTGTTGAGAATGACTGGAAAGTATTCTCAGATAGGTGGGCATACTCATTGTTTCCTTGATAGATCAATGCCAAGCGCTAGGCCTGGGAAAGGAAGAAAGATGAGACAGCCAAGATGCAGTTGGTCCGTAATCATCCATGGAGCAAAAAGGGGGAAGATTGGGACTTTGAATGAGGTGTGAGTGATATGAACAAAAATGCTTCCATATAATAAAAACATATGTATGTTTATTACCTGAATTTTTTTGGCAAGACATAGTTTAGTGCAATACAGTATAAAGTAGAAAGTTTAAAATGATCCAATGTACAAACATGGTAACTATAATGCTGACATAGCACATGACATAAAAGGAAATATGGCCAGTAATCCCCCCTGTTACAAATGAATAGTAACACAAAATTTGATGTAGTAGAGGGTTAAAACCATCTAAAATTCTCAGTGTGATGTACATGCATCAGAGTAGGCTTGACGTGTTCCTGGACCTCCATCCACTCATCAGGAGCAATGCATCAATGTTCTAAAAAGGGGAGGATATGGGTAACCAAATTAATCTGGTAAACCAATCAACAAAGAAGAGTTGAAAATAAGTAGAAAATGACTAGCCATACCTGTAAGTACTCACGTGTGAACTGAAAAGCACCCTCACGTGATACCACCAGCCTAGAGCCGGCTACACATCTCAGTCCCGGGAGCTGAGGAGGGGACCAAAATGAGAAAGGCCAGGACCAAGGCCGCAAACCCCAGGTATCATGGAAAGTGATGTACAGAAAGTGTTCATGTGATGATTAATGGGAATTCTAAAATATGTGAAGTAAAAACAATGGTATAAAACCATAGTAGTGTATAGTATAATTAAGACAGAATAAAGCCCATAACCATGTTATAGAAGTAGTTGGATCATGTGAACAAGAATAGAATGAAGAAACCAATATAGGAGTGTTCAAGTGTGACCAATCCAGAGGGAGTATAAACTTTCCCTCTTCGCTGATGATATACTCCTGACATTCACAGATCCGCTAACCTCTCTCTCAAACTTACACGTTTTGCTAGATCTATACGGTTCACTTTCGGACTACAAAGTCAATGCTTCTAAGACTGAAGCATTGCCTCTTCTTCTCCCACCTGATCTTTTATTCACTCTTTGCCAAGCCTACCCTTATAAATGGTGCCCACAATCACTCCGGTACTTAGGGGTTAATCTGACACCCTCCTATACCACTCTATATGAAGCCGATACCCCCCTCTTTTTAGAGAAATCCACACCATGCTCCGCCAGTGGGACGCTTATCCGATATCGCTATTGGGAAGGGTAAATGTTCTAAAAATGTCCATCCTCCCTAAACATTTATATCTTCTTGAGACACTACCCATTCCAATCCCCAGACCCCAACTTAAAACTCTTAAAAGATGGTTTCTTAATTTCACCTGGCATAATAAATCACACCGAATTGCTAGTACAGTAGTCTTCTCCCACTGTACACGGAGAGGTCTGGGAGCACCAGACATAATAAAATATTACCACGCAGCCCACTTACGTACCATTGTATCCTGGCCGAACCAACATCCCCCTAACAGGTGGTCAGAGATTGAGATGGGCGCAACACACCCCACACATCCTTGCTCCCTGGTGTGGTCCCCAGCCATACATGACAATCCCTTTCTAAGGAGGAAGTGCCTGAGACCCATGCTATTCACCCTGCGAATATGGAAGGATATTCAAAAGAAATACTCTCTTTCTTCCATTTGCCCCCCCCCCTTACTAATGTTCTGTATAACCCTCTCATTCCGGACAGCACCTCACATAGGTGGATGGCACCCTGGGCGCAGGCCAAGTTATTCCAGCTTCGCCACTTTGTGAACCCGGTCACCCGCTAACTGCTTCCTTTCGGGGACATCCAATCCAAATTCGTTATTCCCAAACAATTACATTACTCATATCTTCAATTCCGACATTATTTCTGCTCTCTCTCCCCTACATATATGTCAGAGAAACCTACCACATTCAAATATATTTGTGCCCAGGGTCCCTACCAGCTTCATTTAATCTCTGCTATATATAAACTCCTCCATGAAACTGACACGCTAGACTCCAATTATCACCTTTACATGCACTAGTGGACAAAAATTTTTAACAACCTATATCTGTAGACGACTGGGGTAAAATCTAGGCAGCCTCCTCCAAGTCTTCTAGATGTGTAGTACATAGGGAGACCAATGTTAAGATACTTATGTTCTGGTACAGGACACCAGAGGTCCTTCATTGCCATACACCTTCACTATCTCCACTATGCTGGCAATGTCGGGCCTCGCCTGGATCCCTTTTTCATATTTTCTGCCAATGTCCCTTAATACAATCCTTTTGGTCCGCTGTGATGTCCCTCCTTCAAAACTTGTTGGATTTATCCCTACCACTAGATCCAATACACTACCTGCTTGGCTCCCCTTCCCCAAACTCAAAAAATCAGTGCAACGATTTATATCCTTTGTCCTGCTAGCGGCAAGGACCAACCCCCCACCTTCTCTCTACTTCTCCGAACTACATCTGATGTTCGTCAAATGGAGTCACTTACTGCAACGTGTAACCACACTATATCACAGTTGGGAAAATATGGGATCCTTGGGATCAATCCTCATATGGTCCCTCACGATTAATGTATAAAAAAACCATACGGTATGACACCGCCCCCTCCTTTTCTGTTTTCATCCATCTATAGTGGGTATTCCCATTTTCTATTCTATTCTCAACTTATACACTGCCACAATCCTGCAATGATTCCCTTTGTACTTGTTTAGCTGCAAATTTTGGCTTGTATATCCATATCTTTTTTTCTTAAAGTTACCCTATCTGTAAATTTTGATTGTATTTAGCTTGTGTAGAGGTCTTTTTGAACTCATTCTTGTTTATGATTGAATGATGTAACCTCTAACATGTAATATGCCTTTCATACTCAATAAACATACAATATTGAAAAAAAAAAAGTGTGACCAATCCAATATGGGAAGGTCAGAGACTGAAAAAGAAGAGCTATGAAACCAAAAAGGTATGGTAACTAATGATGGAAGTAAAGTGACAAGGGTAGAAGGGTATAAACTCAGTGCAGGTTGAATAAATTACCTTGTGAATCACGGTGAAAAGCACAGCAGACTCCAAGTCGCTGGTAAGAAGAAACAAGGGTGTACTGACATATCAACCACCACCTTTCCTTACGTCTCATTTAAAGTCGCAAATGTTCCCCCCTCTCTGCATATATACATAATAGGGATGGAGGTGTGTTAAGTGGTTTCAAGACCATTCATTTCTATGGCTGACCTCACATGGTCAGATCCATGACCGTATGACAGTTTTTCAATACAGGTGTATTTGCTATACATTGTTTATTCTCTACTCCGCAGCACTGATCTGCCCCATGTGTCCTGCAGCCAGTGGGCTGCATCGTGTTTTAAATGTCCACTGATTACTGTATAAATGTCATTGGCAGTAAGGGGTTAACATGCAGGGGGAGATCTAGGGGTTAAATGTGTTCCCTGGGCATGTTCTAACTGTGGGGGGACTGGTCTACCATGGGCATAAGAGATCTAACTGATCCCAGTGACAGGGATCAGTAGATCTCCTATGCCCCCACTAACAGTGCGGGGAACCGCCGTGTTTACATTGGCGGTTCCCTGTTCTTTGGCTGTGGCCGCTCATCGCGGCTTGCCGGCGGACATTGGGTCTGCCCGAGCCACGGGCACACTCTTCAGGAGTCCGCAGATCGCCGCTTTTTTACAGCGATTCGCGCTAAGCGTCCACACTGCCGCCGTGAATATACGGTAGGCGGTGTGGAACCGGTTAATCATACTATACACTACTATGGTTTTATACCATTGTTTTTACTTCACATATTTTAGAAGTCCCATTAATCATCACATGAAGACTTTCTGTACATCACTTTCCATGATACCTGGGGTTTGCGGCCTTGGTCCTGGCCTTTCTCATTTTGATCCCCTCCTCAGCTCCCGGGACTGACATGTGTAGCCAGCCCTAGGCTGGTGGTATCACGCGGGGGTGCTTTTCAGTTCACATGTGAGTACTTACAGGTATGGCTAGTCATTTTTCTACTTATTTTCAACTCTTCTTTGTTGATTTTTTTACCAGATTAATTTGGATACCCATATCCTCCCCTTTTTAAGTAAACATTAGTGTAGTGATCAAAAGACCATTTTGGCCTAGGAAATGACAAATAAAAGAAAAAACAACATTTGTAAGCTACCAAGTCTCAGGAGCCCTGGGTCAATGGCGTGGGACATATGGTGAGACATAATGACTCTGCAGGATGAGGAGGCAGGGATCCTTGTCCCACTTTCCACACCACAGATTTCTGAACTGAAAAACCTTGTATACACGATGCGATTGTTGTATGACCACACGTCCAACTTTTCCAAAATCAGCTGTCCATGATTTTGTCTAGAGTACTGACGGTAGTCAAATTATCATTCGACCGAACATAGTGATGTGTTACGAGCCTATAAAGAGGAAGTTCAGGTGAATGTGAATTACGGATGCAGGTTTACACGACCGAACACTTCCTGGATTCCGAGAATGCGTGTTTGTACTTACAACTTTTGTTTGTCCAACTTCTGTACACACGAGCCTAAAATCGGACGACGCCTTGTCGGCAGACAAAAGTTTTCTAGTGTGCTCTTACAACTTCTGTTGGATGATAATTCAAAATTGGCTGTCGAATGGAGCATACTAATGGTCGGATTATTGTACAACAGGCTGTCATACGACAGTTTTCAGCCGATAATTGTACCGTGTGTTCGGGCCATAGAAATAAATCCTGGTTAATAATGGAACCATTATTGAATACAGAGGGACCTCTAGAGGGTCATCAAGTTGGATGTCTACTGGGACGGGATTGCTGTGGTGTAGAAGAGGAGGAAACCTTCACTGATCTTTTGGCAGGTATCCAGACCCTGGAAGGGGCAGTCTGGGTC
>BLSH010240850.1:130640-143017 GCA_018402905.1 Glandirana rugosa
ACAAGATTTTTCCCCTCCTATACCCATAGGTTTAATTAGACCATTTTTTTAGTTGTTTCTTCTCAACTTTTATTCATCTTTTTACTGATCGGTATGGACATTCATGAGTGTACCCTTGACTTTTCGTGGGGGCACACTATGGTGGTCGGATCCCGACCGATGTGTACAGTCAGGGCCCTCGACTCCTCCCCTGGTTTTACTCTTTCAGATCGCCGCTTTTTTACAGCGATTCGCGCTAAGCGTCCACACTGCCGCCGTGAATATACGGTAGGCGGTGTGGAACCGGTTAATCATACTATACACTACTATGGTTTTATACCATTGTTTTTACTTCACATATTTTAGAAGTCCCATTAATCATCACATGAAGACTTTCTGTACATCACTTTCCATGATACCTGGGGTTTGCGGCCTTGGTCCTGGCCTTTCTCATTTTGGTCCCCTCCTCAGCTCCCGGGACTGACATGTGTAGCCAGCCCTAGGCTGGTGGTATCACACGGGGGTGCTTTTCAGTTCCCATGTGAGTACTTACAGGTATGGCTAGTCATTTTTCTACTTATTTTCAACTCTTCTTTGTTGATTTTTTTACCAGATTAATTTGGATACCCATATCCTCCCCTTTTTAGAACATTGATGCATTGCTCCTGATGAGTGGATGGAGGTCCATGAAACGCGCCAAGCCTACTTTGATGCATCTACATCACACTGAGAATTTTAGATGGTTTTAACCCTCTACTACATCAAATGTTGTGCTACTATTCATTTGTAACAGGGGGGATTACTGGCCATATTTCCTTTTATGTCATGTGCTCTGTCATCATTATAGTTACCATGTTTGTACATTGGATCATTTTAAACTTTCTATGCATTATACTGTATTGCACTATACTATGTCTTGCCAAAAAAATGTGGGTAATAAACATACATATGTTTTTATTATATGGAATAATTTTTGGTCATACCACTTACACCTCATTCAAAGTCCCAACCTTCCCCCCTTTTGCAGCAATGTAGGGATGGAGGCGTAAACCTTTCCTTATGTCTCATTTAAAGTACCAAATGTTCCCCCCTCTCTGTATGTAATCATCCATGGAGTCCTCTTGGTCCAGTGTAGAGGGATTCAAGCGGCTTCTTTTATGGACGTGAGAGTCATCCAGCTTGCTCGGGGATGAGAACACCTTGGTGGGTGAGAACATAGCCATTCTACGGTGTGAGGTCCCTGTGTTGGTTGAGGGGTTGACAAGATGAAGTTCTTGTAGAGTGTTTTGGAGTTCTTCCGGCGTTCTGCAACTGTACTTGGTGCCCTGGTATGTGAACCGGATGGAGAATGGGAAACCCCATTGGTACGTTATTTTTTCTTGTTGTAGTTCTATGAGATAGGGCTTCATCGCTCTGCGCTTGGTGATAGTCAGCAGGGATAAGTCTGTGAAGACTTGGTATCTATGACCTTGGAAAGTAAGGGTTTCTTTCTCACAAGCTGCAGTTAGGAGTTGCTCCTTAGTACGACAAAAATTAAATTTTGCGATAATATCGCGAGGGAGACATCTTGTCTTTTGGGCGTTAAAGCCCTGGGGATTCTGTCCATTTCAATGTGTTCAATGGGTAGTGCAGGCTGCAGTTCTTGAAATAGGGCGGCCATAGTGGACTGCAAATCCAGGACTGTTTCAGGGATGCCTCTAATTTGGAGATTTGATCTCTTTGCCCTGTTCTCAAAATCCTCCAGCCTGGTTTGTAAAGTCAGATTCTCTTCCTTAAGATTTTCGATATCCCCCAGGTAATCCTGTGTGGTATTTTCTATCTCGTTCATTCTCACCTCTAGTGCCACTGTATGGGATCCAAGCTCCCTTATTTCTTTATTAAAACTGTTAGTAATCCGATCAGAAGTCTGCCTCAGAGTTTTATGCAACATGCGCTCTATCTGAAGGGAAGAGAGCTGGAGGAGTCCCCTGATCTGTGGGGAATAGGGGATCACTGTCAGAATCGTCAGGGAACTCAGGGAATTCCTGAAGCTGTTTGCAGGCCTGGGATCCATTGTTAGTGATGGCGTGCGTGGCCGCCATCTTGGCCGAGCCGCGTGTCAGGGCCTCTATAATGGAGGAGTCCTTATATTTGCTTTTGCCGCCTCCGTGGGCCATGTCTGGGCTCCTGTTCCCCTACCTCTCCGGGGTCCTGTGATCGTGGATCAAGGAGTGTCTGGCTGTAGAAGGCTGTGTGATGCGGTCAGATTGTCCCTGTGTTACGGAGCTTCAGCTTCACATGACCGCTCCGCTGGATTCCGCGCATGCGCCCACCTTTGAGTGAAAATCTATCTCATCTTTAGTAGAGGTGCAGAGTTTACAAATACACAATAAAAAGTTACATAAACTTTGCTAAACTGTTGCCAAGTTGCTTGATATATGCCACCAACCAGAACATAAAAACATTTAACTGCCTCAATAGACACTTTTACCCTCTTCCTGCCCAGGCCATATTTTAAGCTTTCAACGCTGTCATATTTTGAATGACATTTGCGCGGTCATACAACACTGTACCCATAAGAATTTTTTTTTTCACACAAATAGAGCTTTCTTTTGGTGCTATTTAATCACCACTGGGTATTTTATCTTTTACTAAATGAATGAAAAAAGACTGAAAATTTTGAAAAAAAGTTTTTTTCTTTGTTTCTGTTATAAAATTGTGCAAATAAATAATATTTCGTTACAAATTTAGGTCAAAATGTATTCTGCTACATTTCGTTGGTGAAATCCAAATCAGTGTATATATTTAGTCTGTAGGAAAGTTAGAGTCCACAAACCATGGTATATACAGTATATATACAGTATCTGAAAATTGATCATTTCTGATGTACTGACACCCTTTCTCATTTCTTGATGCCTGAAAATGCCAGGACAGTACAAATACCCCCAAGTGATGCCCTTTTGGAAAATAGACAGTTCAAGGCATTTTTGTCACAATTTTTTTAGAAAATGAACAAATTAAAACAAATAAACAATCACAATTATTTTATAAATACTGTCATCACTGCGGTACAGTATTATCATATAACTGGTGTGGCAGTGATAAGGGACACTGGCTGGTGACATATAGTAATAAAATATATATTTTTGTTGATCACATGGTACAAATGGGCTGTGATTGGCCCTGTCTGTATCATGTGATCACTGTAACCAACCACAGCTAGCAACACAATTTGACACAATCATTGGCATGAAAGGAAGTCATCCGTTGTTTACAATTGTCATGTGATCTGCTGTGATTGGTCTCAGTGATCACATGGTTCTGGCAGGTAAAGTGATTAGTCATCTGCTGTGTGCTGCTCCACTGCTCCATGGCCGCATGAGAGTCCACTCAGAACAATGAAAGCCCCATCTGGCTGTCATTTTTCTATAGGCCGGATGGGAGCTGGTTAATAATTAAATATAGCAGGAAGCAAAATCTGCATAGGGAGTACCTTTTGGTCAATTTTTTTTATACATTTTTATTGAGTTTTACAAAAAGAATACATAGTACATAAAGGAATTCTTTATGATACATGGTTGAAAGCTTTTTTTTTTAATTGTGTTTTTTATTAAAGATTTTATAAAAGAGACATACAAAATAAATCTTGTACAAAGAATGTAGAAATATAACTTGGTCGCAGGAGGGAAAAAGACCTACATATTCAGTATTACATACGGAGTAAAACAAAGTTGCAATATCAAAACATAATGCACTTATATATAGGAAAAACAAAAATATATTCAAATATTGTGGAAATACCCCAGGGGACTAAATGGGGAAAAGGAGGATGTAAGGACGTGGGAAAGCTCAGCTAAAGAGTAAATGGCAGTCTCAAACATCCATCTTCAGTCAGTGTCCGGGGAGGTAGCCATACTCTGAGGAATCCCAGGCATTCCACACCTTGTTAAATTGAGTAACAGTGTCACTTACTTGAACTGTCATATATTCCATTTTTTGGATTTCTGAAATTGTCTTCAGCAGCTGAGCCTGTGGGCGGGGGGAGGGCAACCAGTGTAAAGGAATAGTTCTTTTGGTTGCCAATAGTATAAAAGAGGTGAGTTTGTTTGAAGATTTACCAATGTCAGGGAAGGGAAGGCCTAGGAGGTAGTGTAGCGAGCAGAGACATCACCTCAGTCCAGAAAGGCACAATAGCCTTCCATTGCCAAAAAGTATGAAAATGGGTGCCCCTATCCTTACCACAGTGCCAGCACAGGGGGGAGAGGGATCAGACTTGACAGTGCAAGACAGCCGATGTCTTATACCAAAACATTAGAATTTTATAGGCTGTCCCTCTGCACCACACATCTACATATTTTAGATGTAAACATCCATATTTTGTTCCAGCAAGAGAGGGTGATGGGGATGTTGTAGGATAGATGACCAGTTGCTGATATAGGAATGGAGTTTTGTAGTGAATTGAACATTGTTGTGGAGAAGTTTGTAGATTGAAGAGATTAGATGTAATTGGTGGGGTTCTTTTTTGCAGATAAGTTCAAAGATGGTGGGTTTGGGTAGTGTAAAGGAAGGTGAAAGTGTGGAAAGATAATGTGTTCTGGAAGTCCTTGAATGTACAGAGTCTATGTGTAACTGGATGGACAAGATGTCAAAGCTGGAACAGTCTAGCATCAGCCCATGCAGATACCTGGGCAAAGAATAAGCTGTCAGGTATAGTGGGGTTGAAAAGTATATTGGATAAAAGCAGGCATGGCAAAGAGTGAGAGAACTTCATAGAACAAGAACGCCAAATCTTCAAAGTGAAAAGCATGGGTGCTAAACATAGCCCTAACCATTTAGGATTTTGGAGTAGGGAGGGGGGGCAAATTCAATTTAAATCTCTGACCATCGATTCAGTGCCATCTGGGCAGACCAAAGATGAGATTGATTGAAGGTGAGGTGCAAAATAGTATTTAAGAACATCGGGTGCACCAATATCATCATGATGTTTCAAAGTGAAGACCACGGTGCTGGCCACCTGGTGTGCTTTATTGTCCCAAATAAGATTGAGAAACCATCATTTGAGTACTTTTAGTTGAGCCATAGGAACAGGTAATGGGAGTGTTTAAAAAAAATACAGTAGTTTAGGCATGATAGACATTTTTAAGACATTTATCCTACCCAGCCAGGAGATAGGATACATATAACCTAGGAGATAGGATATATATAATAGAGGTACAAAGTTAGTCAAATATAAAGATGAGTAGATAGGTATAATTTGTATACCTAGGTATTTAAGTGAATGCAGGCACCATCTGTAGGGGAAGGATTTTTGTAGTGTGGAGATGTCTTCAGGGGGAACATGGAGGGGCATAGCCTCCGTCTTAGAGACATTTATTTTATATCCAGATAAGATGCTAAATTGAGAAAGTAAGGTATGTAGAGAAAGGAGGGAGAGGGGAGGATGGATTAGAGTTAATAGGACATCATCTGCAAATAAGCAAAGTTTATATTCTCTGTAGCGCATGGGGACCCCCCAGATGTCCGGATGGGCACAAATTGCAGCTGCTATTGGCTCCAGACAAAGGATAAAAAGAAGCGGATATAATGGGCAACCTTGCCTCATGTCATTGGACATCTGGAAGGTCTGCGACAGAAATGAAGACATCCAAACTTAAGAGGAAGGATTGTAGCAAAGGGCCTGAAGAGTAGAAATAAAGGGACCTTGAAAACCAAAACAGATTAAAGTTGCAAACATATAGGGCCAGCTCAACCATAAAATGCTTTTTGGGCATCTAAGCTTAGAATCAGTTCCGGGCAATTAACTCTGTTAAGCATATCTATTAGGTCTATAGTATGCTTAGTATTGTCACCTGCGTGGGTGTCGGAACAAAACCCACTTGATCCTTGTCAATCAATTTTGATAGCAGTGGGGACAGGCGAGTAGCTAAGGTTTTCATAACAATGTTGTAATCTGTGTTTAGGAGTGCTATCGGTCTATAGTTATCAGAGAGGGAGGAATCCTTACCCGGTTTCAGTATTACTGAGATGAAAGAGTGTGTGAAGAATGGGTGGGGAATCTCGCCTCTAAGAAGGGAATTAAGAGTTAACATATGGGGTGCAAGAACATGCAGATAGGTTTTGAAATATGAGTAGGGGAGTCCATCAGGGCCAGGGGACTTGTGGGTGGACAACATATTAACAATAGTGGAGAGCTCCTCTATTGTAATAGGAGTGTTCCGTTTTTCTAATTCAGGGGGTACAGCTTAGGGAGATGAATTCCGTCCAAAAAAGAGTCAAATGCTTCTTGTTTAAAAGGAGAAGTCTCCAAAAATTTGGGTCATGGACTGAGTGTGAAGATATCACGTGTGAGACACACACGAAGTAATGATATCACACATGAGATGAAAGCAACGCTGAATCCATCTTGGAAGGAAATTCTATTTCCTCAGCAAGAATGGCTACTATCCTCACACCCCCTCCCTTCCTGGCCAGATCGACTTCAAAGGGGCATCTGGACCATGGTATATGACAAGCCAGAAAGAGAGATCTGTTTGTGTTTATCTTTAACAGCCATAAACCAAACTGATGTCCGGACATGCGAGCACCATATATCACCCAGGCAACTCTAACCTCAGAGTGACCCTATCCCTGTCTTAAAACTTACCAAAAAATATATAAAGTTCATAACTTCAGTTAAGAACATAACGATAAAATGTACATATTTGGGTACAGCTGTTCATACCGTGTAAAATGAGTATACACATTAAAGACATCCATAGTGAGGAGAGGCAGAACTGGTATGTTCCCTTCCCAGGGTCCTAGAAGGTCTCAGAACTCTCATGTTTGGAGTCATTTAAAAACCTTAGGCATGCTGAGATTGAATTTCTTACTGTGGATTTGCCGGGCGGCCCAACCATGAAATGTTTTTCATACGCAACTTGTGGAGTAGGGAGATGGTTTCCATGGCCTGCCCTAGATATTGTCTAAGAAACTGCCCACTCATGTGAATGGTCAGGGGCATAAGGCCCCACCCCTTGTCAAACAGAGAAAAAAGGATTGCTAAGATCAATTGGCAGTTCTCAATTTTCCATCAATGAAGCAACATCAGAGAACCAGGAAATCATCTTCGAAACATTAGTCACGGACATTTCAAACCCAAGTACTTCCATTCTGTTCCTTGGCTATATATTTTGTCTCATTATTTTGTAACCTTCTTTATTTTTCTGTAAATATTTTACTGCACCTAAAACTTGACCTTTTCATTATTAAACCTTATTTTGAAGAGCGCTACTGTTTTTAAAATAACTCATGTTATGTCTGCGGTGACAGGGTGTGTTACAGGTTGTTATTCTTAAATATTGGTATTGTTAACATCTGGGTCTTCCGGTCGGCATCCAGAAGTGGTGGTGGAGAAAGGGTTAATTGTTTGAATTAGTCTTGTAACAATTGCTCTCAGGAGGCTGGCATTTAGACTGTGGTCCTGGAAACTGGGAAATGTTTGTGCTGAAAGCAGCTGAGAGTGGCATTGTTACGTTCGTGGCAAGCGCAGTGTTAGATCAGGGGGTCTTCAGTCACCCGTCGTTGAGGAGGGCAGTGATCTGATACCCGCGTTCGTCACATACTGGTGGCAGCAGTGGGATAGTTTTGCCTTAAGAGCATTCAGTGCATTGTTAGGAATTAGCTCTGCACTGAAGGATTGTAACCTTTTTGGAAACAGTCCTTAAAGACAAGCTGGTGCATATTTTTGTTTTTTAAAGAGACATACAGCAACAGCTCCTTCCTACAGAGCCTTTCTATCTCTGCTTTCTGTTCTATCTTTTCTGCTTGCAAAATGTCTGGGCCATCAGTGTATAAGAGGATAAACAAAGATGACCTGACTGCTGAGTGTACTACAAGAGGCCTTGTAGCTAAACTCATGAAGAACTGATAAAGGACCTACAGGAGTATAATATCCAAGCATACCAGAACTTGGGGGAACGTGACGCTGAAGGGGCAAGTGGTTCAGACTCAACGGCTTCCCAGGATGAGCACACGGGGACTGAAATAGGAATACCACTGAATGTCCCTTCCAGGCCACAGCAGGAGCATGCCAGTCCCAGATTGCTTGCAAACAGCAGAGACTCTCCTCAACTGCAGGAAACCCTCCAGCGCATCAGCAAAAAAAATCCTGGGATGTACCTGCAGTTTCTGGAACACCAGGCTGCAGCTGAGGGAGAGAAATGGCAGGCTGCAGCTGAGCGAGAGGCTGCGCAGAGGGAGGCTGATCGTCGGCACGAATTGGAGATGTTGAGACTCCAACAGCAGCACCAACAGGGTCAGAACCTCGGATCCCTAGAGCACAGGGACACCTCTCTGCCTGCAAGCCCAGCCGCTAAATTTCCAGTCATGGAAAAGGACAGTGACATTGATGTATACCTACTGTCGTTTGAAAAAAAAAATTGCCGTCAGTACCATTTAACCCCAGCACAATGGGCCCGGTACTTATGCATATGTCAACCTGCCAGTGGAGCAGGACGAGGATTACGAAGCCATAAAGGCAGCAATCATTCAGAAGTATTGATTGACCCCAAAGTATACCGAAAATGGTTTAGGTCCCTGAAAAAAGTTCTGGGGACTCTTATATGGATGTGGTAAGCCATTTACGTACCACATTCCAACAGTGGACTAGGGGCCTGAAAGCCACTTCTTTTGAGGCCCTGGAAGATCTCATGATTGAAGATCAGCTGCTGCACATTTGTCCTCCAGACGTCAGACAGTTTGTGCTAGAGCATAGCCCGGTTATGCTAAAGCTGCAGCAGAACTGGCCGATACCTTCATCAGCACTCGGGTATCGGACCATCGTAAAGCTCCACCTAATGGCTGGAAAGGGGAAAATCGCACATGGCAACCACTCCTCTGGTGACCAACCAAGCCTCTCAGCGGTCTGAACCTGCAGTCCCTGGCGTCAAGCCCGCCCTGACTGACAACTGCAGGTGTTACACCTGTGGCAAGCCTGGCCATCTGCGAACACAGTGCCCGGAGCAGAAGAAGACGACATAATCTTGCCACCCGGCCAGCAACCCTTCCACCATGCTGTTCTTCAGTGGGAGACCTCAAGGACCCAATACCAACTTGCAGCCAGTCATCGTGGGTCACCGGACTGTAACGGGTCTCCGGGACACCTGAGCTGAAGTCACCTTGGTCAGACCGGAGGTGATAGAAGAAGCGGACATCACCCCCGAGAAGTTCCTCATCCTCACTGGAGTTGGGGGA
The DNA here is from genome assembly GCA_018402905.1 of Glandirana rugosa. NCBI lineage: Eukaryota > Metazoa > Chordata > Amphibia > Anura > Ranidae > Glandirana > Glandirana rugosa. Next base: position 139,830 of record BLSH010240850.1, read on the forward strand.
ACCTGCTCCTGCATACCCCAGGCCTATGTGTACATTGATTGGGGTTCCAGGAGTGGGGTGAAAGAGGTGGGAGTTTCTGAGGAGATTGCCACTGCTGTGTTGCTGGGTGCTGACTTGGGACCCTTGTCTCCTACTATGCCCCTGCTGAGGACACCCCCTCGGAAACCTCTGGACTCCCATAGGTACTGTGTGCAGATGTGGGTTTGATATCTGACCAACCTGGGAAGGGGGGAGTGGAAATGCAAGGTTCTCCTTCTTCAGAGAAAGGAGAAGAGATACAGTTGATTGTAAATGTAAATGATGTATGTGCAAATGATGCTACATGTATACCAATTGAATATACTGTTGATAAAGATGACAATGTATTACCCATACCGGTGGTGACTCGCAGTGCTGCAAGTGCTGCAGAGGTACAGGCTAGGGTCACCGAACAGCAGGAGGAGGTCTCTGGGCCCTCTCCATGTTATGACCCAGTGGACTCTACCTCTGTTAGGCCTCAGCAGCTGTCCTCATTCGCCACAGGACTGCTGGCTGGGACTTGTGATTCAGCTTTTGAGGCAGCACTGCAGACAGACCAAACACTGACACAGCTCAAGAGTTTAGCTGACAGCCCCCCTGCCATGAATGACAAACAAAAGGTTTACTGGGACAAAGGAAAGCTCTACAGGGAGTGTTTGTCTACAGGGGGAAACAAAGTTTATTTAGGAAGCAGACAGCTGGTGGTACCCAGCCAATTCAGGGGACAGATCCTAAAGGTGGCTCACGAGATCCCCCTAGCAGGTCACTTTGGGATCACTAAGACCCGTGGGTGGTTTATACATAACTTTTATTGGCCCACTATGCTGACAGACATAGTCGACTACTGTCGGTCCTGTGATACCTGCCAGCGAGTTAGCAAGGTAGGAGATGTACACGGGGTCCAGTTAAAACCTTTGCCTGTGATGAATGAACCTTTTAAGAGGGTGGCAGTGGATATTGTTGGGCCTCTAGCCATCCCCAACAGTTCAAGCAAACGTTTTATCCTGACAGTCGCTGACTATGCCACGCGTTACCCAGAGACGGTGGCTCTCTCTTCCCTCCGTGCAGATAAGGTCGCTGATGCTCTGCTGGGAATCTTCACAAGAGTGTGATTCCCAGCCAAGCGCATTAATGATCAAGGCCCTCAGTTTGTGTCTGACTTGATGCATGCTCTCTGCCAGAAAATACAGATACCGCATATCATGGCCAGTCCTTATCATCCACAAACGAATGGCTTGTGCGAGCGTTTCAATGGTACCCTGAAACAAATGCTGTGGAGTCCCAGGGAAAGGACTGGGAAAGGTACCTGCCTTTTCTGCTGTTCACTTACAGAGAGGTGCCCCAGGAGTCCACAGGATTTTCGCCATTTGAGCTGTTGTACGGACGGAGGGTAAGAGGACCCCTGGACCTAATCCGTGAGACCTAGGAGGGCAAGATTGCTGACCTAGAGGTCTCTGTTGTGGATTATGTCCTATGGTTCTGAGATAAAATGGAGACGTTGGTGGGGATTGTGCGGGAGAACATGATCCAGGCCCAGACCAACCCGAAAGTTGGTATGACTGCAATGCTAGGGAGCGGACATATAACGTTGGGCAGCTTGTGTATGTTCTGCTCCCCTTGCGGCAGAACAAACTCCAGGCCACCTGGGAAGGCCCGTACCCCATTACCCAGTGTCTGAATGACGTTACATACCTAGTCCGGTTGGGAGAAGGAAGTAGACGCCTTCCATGTGAACATGATTAAAGAGGCTGATCCACTCGTAGACTTGTTAGCTGACACCAGGGAGGTAAACTCCGACCTCCTGATAAACCCCAACCTTACCCCCGCACAGTTACCTGGGCTGAAGGAAGTGCTGGCAGTCCATGGGAGCCAGTTTACGGGGAAAACAAGGTGGATGGAACTCGCTGTCCACCAGGTGGACACTGGGGCACAACCCCCCATTAAACAGTCAGCCTATCGCGTCTCTCTGGAGGTGCTGGCTGACATGAAGAGGGAGGTAGAGGAGATGCTGCAGCTGGGGATAATTTGGAGGCCCCGCAGTGCCCGGTCATCCCCAGTGGTCCTGGTCCCGCTGCCCGCTATATCACTTTCATGGATCTGAGTAGGGGGGTACTGGCAAATTCCTCTGGCCCTTGAAGCTCAGGAAAAATCAGCCTTCATCACCCCATTTGACTTGTTCAAATTTACCGTCATGCCGTTTGGGATGAAGATGCCCCAGCTACCTTCCAGAGGGCCATGAATGACTTACTGGAGGGGCTGGAAACCTTTGCTGTGGCTTACCTGGATGACATTGCTGTGTTCAGCCCTACTTGGGAGGAACACTTGGTGCACCTGTCACAGGTCCTGGACCAACTGACAGCTGCCAATCTGACTGTCAAGCCCAGCAAGTGTCAGATCAGCATGACTGATGTCCAGTACCTGGGACACCAGGTGGGAGGAGGCACTCTAAGACCTGAGACAGGTAAGGTGGAGGCCATCCTGGCCTGGCCCATCCCTCAAACCATGAAACAGGTTATGTCATTCTTGGGGACTGCCGGCTACTATAGGAAATTTGTAAGTAACTATAGTAGCCTGGCAAAACCTTTGACAGACTTAACCAAGAAGAAACTGCCCAAAGTGGTGTCCTGGACACCAGAATGTGAGAGGGCCTTTCAGACCCTGAAGGAGGCACGGGCCAGTGCCCCTGTGCTACAGGCTCCCGACTTCACCCACCGTGTCTTAGTGCAGACTGATGCCTCTGCCTATGGGTTGGGTGCAGTCCTGAGTAGTGTTGAGCGAACCCGGACTGTAACGTTCGGGTCCGTACCGAACTTTCGGGTGTCCGTGGCACGGACCCGGACATGGACATTTCAAAAATCGTTCGGGTTCGGTCCGGGGTTCTGCTATTTTACTCCACGTGTTGAGAAGCTGCAGGGCAGCCAATCAACAAGCGTTTCACTGGTTTGCCCTTAGAAGCCATCACAGCCATGCCTACTAATGGCATGGCTGTGATTGGCCAGTGCATCATGTGACCCAGCCTCTTTATAAGCTGGAGTCACAGTGCTGCAGTCACATGCTCCTTGGGTTAGTGTAGGGAAAGGTAGCTGACGGCGTGAGGGACAGATTTGAGACATTTTAAGACCTGATCCTGCATCCTGAGATAGATTACTTTACTACTGCTGTCTGTGCTG
>BLSH010240932.1:29148-41774 GCA_018402905.1 Glandirana rugosa
GGCCGTTCCTCCTCTGTCCCGCTGCCGGCTCCTCCTCTGTCCCGCTGCCGGCTCCTCCTCTGTCCCGCTGCCGGCTCCTCCTCTGTCCCGCTGCCGGCTCCTCCTCTGTCCCGCTGCCGGCTCCTCCTCTGTCCCGCTGCTGGCTCATTCACTTTAATGGGACGGCTGGTGATGCGGCGGTGACACAACAAGTTGAGGGACGTGGTGGCAGTGGGTAAGTGGACGCCCGCTAACAGGTGCTGCCATGATGGGTTGGAAATGATAGGTGCTCTTTAAATGTAAGGACTTCTTCCTGCTGGTAGTCAGGAAACCTTCATTTTGTTTGCAAATATTAAAGATTCTATTTAGTATAATAAGATGTCAGGTTAGTAATACAGGGATATCAGAACCCATTCAATCATACAGTTTGTAGTGTACATAGAGGAATATTCCTGAGCCATGTTTACTGTGACATTGTGTGCTCAATGCGGTGCATGTTATCTCCAGCTTGCAGAGCTTGGATTCATTGAATGAGTTTACCAAAAATGTAACTATTGCAGAATATACAGCCTCATGCTACATAACTAAGCTCCATTTCATGCTGAATAAACTAAATTATTAGTTTTCTATTTAAGATACATTATCTTTAGATAGATTCTTACTCCAAAAGCATTTTATTAAAATAAATTTGATAAAAATACAAAAAAAAAAAAATCAGTTTTAAATAAAAAAAAAAAATCATTGATTTTTATCCATCCTGTTCACTCCTCTGTGAGGAGGCTGAGGCGAGGTTCACATGAGTCCCGTCTCTGAATGGCGATCCATAGTAGGTTGCCTTTTAGAGTGCGGCTAAGGCATTTGTGGGTTGGGCCCATTGACTGGTGGCGCCATCTGTCAGCTCGTCGTGCTGTGTTTGAATTTTGCCACAGCTGTGAGACGAAGCGTCACCACCCCAGCATGTGAATAGCCCCCCCCGCTGGCTGTATTATAGACTTCAGGCGGACAGTCAGGGGGCAGTAAAACCGCATCTTAACCGTCTGTTTTTACTGCCCCCACCACCTGTCTGAAAGAGGCTTAATGTAGATTACAACTCTTCCACTCAATGTTATTGAGAAGGGGGGGGGAGGTGTTCTGTAGTCCTCTCTGTGATTGTGACTGCCAATCAAGTGCTCAAACACAGACAGGAAGTTGTCAGTGGCAGAGTTGTCGAGGTTCTGGGAGTGCGCAGTGGGGGCCAAGAACCTCGGAGCCGCATGAAGCATTTGTAGGGTCTGAGCATTAAGCCCCGCCCTCTGTCGCATGTATGCATCCATGCGGCTTTGAGGTCTGTTTGTAATCAGGAGCCAGTGGGATAGACTCCAGATCAGGTGACTGCTGTGACAGCCAATCACAGTCATCATGTGGTGGGGAAGCCACCTCTGCTATCCTGGCTTTAACAAATCACCTAAAGGGCCACCAGGGGACGCATGGAGCGCGATTACTCTGTATGCATGTGACGGTGCCAACGTTTACATGCCCACAGCGCAAATTTACTTTGATAAAGTACAAGAGCCATTGTCCTAGCAACGGCAGGACCCCAAGCCCCTTCCTTCAGAAGTTGCCTGCATCCTAGCAACTGAGGATTCCAAGCAGCAATAGTGGCCTGTGTCCTAGCAACGGAGGATTCTAAGCAGAATTAGTGGCCCGCATTCCTAGCAACAGAGGATTCTTAGCATTAGTCACCCGCGTCCTAGCAACAGCAGATTCTAGGCAGCGTTAGTCACCCGCGTCCTAGCAACAGCAGATTCTAGGCAGCATTAGTCACCTGTGTCCTTGCAACAGCAGATTCTAGGCAGTGTTAGTCACTCGTGACCTAGCAACAGCGGATTTTAGGCAGTTTGTGTCACCCACGTCCTAGCAACAGTGCATTCTAGGCAGTATTAGTGGCCTTTAAGGCTGCCTAGAATCCTCTGTTGCTAAGGTAGAGGCCACTAATACTGCCTAGAATGCACTGTTGCTAGGACGTGGGTGACACAAACTGCCTAAAATCCGCTGTTTCTACGTCACGAGTGACTAACACTGCCTAGAATCTGCTGTTGCTAGGTCGCGAGTGACTAAGGCTGCCTAGAATCCTCTGTTGCTAAGGTAGTCACCTGCGTCCTAGCAACAGCAGATTCTAGGCAGTATTAATAGGGACGCTTGGTAGCTTTCCAGCTGTGTCCCAGCAATGGAAGGATGCTAGGGGGATTTCTGCCTGCATCCTAGCTACAGAGGATGCTAGGCAGCTTCTTTAAGAAGCCTCCTGCGTCTTAGCAGCAGAGCCATTTTATGCTATAACGCTGTATGCATGTGAACGTTGCTCGCCCCTTATATGTGTACAGCATGCCAGGAAGGTCCTAGTAATAGAGGATGCCACGCAGAAAAAGTGTTTGCATTCCGGGAATTGAAGAACGCCTAGGTGACTTTCTCCTTCATCCTAGAAATAGAAAATGCTAGGTGATATTTTATGAAGCTGCTAGCTTCCTAGCAACAGGGTCATTTATGCTATAAAGCTGTATGCATTTTAAAATGTAAATGTTGCTCGTATGTTGCATGCATTCAGGGTATTTTTATTCAGATTTCTGCCAGCAAAGTCCTAGCGACAGAGGGCAGAAAAAGCAGCTGAGGCCCAGGTTGCCTTTCTGCCTGCATCCTAGCAACGGAGGTTGCTAGGTGGCTTTTAAAAAAGCTGCTTGCATCAATAGCATTCTAGCAATTTTGGCTGTAGCCTGTGCAGCTTTCCTGTTGCCATGGCGACAGCTGGATGGACAGTACACTGTCACTTTGTAACTGCCGATTATCCTGTTTTGTGCCTTGCAGGGTCCCAGGATAAATCCAGCAGCGACCGGAAAGCGCACAGCGACCTCAGCAATAGCAATCCCAGTGATGACGACCTGGATGACCTTTCCGACAGTCCGCCGGAGCTCAACTTCAGTGACTTGTGACGCCCCGCCCGGGCGGAGGAGCTCATCATCCAATAAACAATGCAGGGCGGCTCAAAGAAGGACATTCATTGGCTTTTATAAGTTTGTGAAAGGAGGACTGGGGGGGTCTAAAGCAAAGCCCTCACCGCAGAACACGAGTCAATGCCAAAGAATATTTTTCAGTCATTTTTTTTTTTTAGTTTTTTTCCCTTGGACAAAAAAAAAATCCCCGGACCAAATCACTGCAATGTCAGCCATCAATCTGGAGCTGCAGTAACCCCATTCTTCCACTAGATGGCTCCAGCCTTCTGGGCTGAATGATGGAGCTGCACTCCTGTGATCCATAGGAGGAGAAGAGTCAATGGTCAATCTCTCTCCTTTCATCTGTGAGCCAAGTTGGAGGATTCCCGAGAGAGCCGACCCGGCACCGCGTTTTCTATAGTGACCGTTTCCATGGGCTCGCTCCTGATTGGATCATCCCTGACAATGAATCCTCTCTGGGATCTCTCGGCCCAAGAGCTGGATGGTAACCCATGGATCTACGAAGTGCTAAGGTGGAGCTCCAGCCAAATCGGATTGTTTGTTTCTGAATGGGGTAGAGAAAGGTAACACCCTGGGCCTTATTACTATTGCAGGGTCTCCTGTGGAGAGATTTCCCCTTTTCTGTTGAAGTGACCTGGGAACAGGAAGTGGGTGGAAATCTCCTAGCATGGATGTGACATCCAATAAAACCTCCATCATCTCTGTCCTGGGAACAGGAAGTGAGAGGAAATCTCCTAGCTTGGATGTGACATCCAATAAAACCTCCATCATCTCTGCCCTGGGGACAGGAAGTGAGAGGAAATCTCCCAGCATGGATGTGACATCCAATAAAACCTCCATGATCTCTGTCCTGGGCGCAGGAAGTGAGAGGAAATCTCCTAGCTTGGATGTGACATCCAATAAAACCTCCATCATCTCTGTCCTGGGAACAGGAAGTGAGAGGAAATCTCCCCAGCAGAGGGATCCCAAAAAACCACTGTGATTGCTCTCCGGGAAACAGGAAGTAATGGGAAATCTCCCCAGCAGAGATATGACATCACCTAAGGCCAGGTTCACACCGCAGCACGGGTTGGCTCACAGCAGGAGTCCGGTGAGTCCCCGTTCACCATTTCAGGTCCAATTTCAGCCCCAATCTTTGGCTAAATTTGGACCTGAAACTGACCAAAAGACGCACAGCACTCCTGTGCAAATCACACCACAGCCACTCCGGATCCATAGAGAGCCGCTCACAATCTCCTGACGAATGGGATGCAGAAAAACCCTCATCCAATTTGCAATAGTGTGATCCCAACCTTAAACCTCTGTGATCTCTGTCCTGGAAACAGGAAGTGAGTGGAAATCTCTCCAGCAGAGATGACATCCCATAATACCTCTGTGATCTCTGCCATGGGGACAGGAAGTGAGAGGAAATCTCCTAGCATGGATGTGACATCCAATAAAACCTCCATGATCTCTGTCCCGGGGACAGGAAGTGATGGGAAATCTCCCCAGCAGGTAAATGACATCCAGAAAAACATTCCCTGCTCTATCCAGAACTAAACCATTTTTACTTGGAGTCGTCCTTTAATCACACAGACATTGTTGCAGGGGACAAACTGACTTCCTGAAGCTGAATGTGACCAAACCTGCAGGACTTCAGCTGTGATTGGAAGGGACTTCAGCCGTTGGGGGAAATTCCCCCTTCCGCCATTCATTTTGGGATTTCAGCATCTTCCCCGTAAGCCTTTGCACATAGACTCCGCCCTCTCGCTCGTTATGCTGCTATATGTTGTAGAAATCTGTCTGAGCGAGGTGGGTGACGTGCTGCATACCTGAGTGCTTTGTATATCGCTGCTCAATGTTTTATAATGGAATCTTGTTTTTATATTACTCCGGTGACGGGAACCTTGGATTAAAGGGATGACAAACCCTTCCATGTCTTCCATGTGGTGTGTGAGGGGACGGCTAATTGGAGGGGGTGCATGGTTCATATTAAAGGACAGCTCCTCCTAGAACTGAACTATTGGTATTGGGGGGTACTAGAGAATTCAATCACACCGCAGATTCTTGCGCTTCTCTGAGGTTCTGGGTGTTTGGATATCTTCCATCAAGTTCCCATCATTACCCACCCAGGCTGTGTACTGCTAGATTTTATATTAGGAATGCAGCAGAAAGGGCGGAGACTGGATGGACCCTCTGCTTCCTTCCCACCAAACTATGCAGGGATTTTTAGTTCACATCTATTGCAATACATGTTTAAGCGGCCAACTGTGTCACAGTAATCCCTCTTATGGCCAGTCCTACTCTGCTCTGCCACGGTGGATACCATGCCAACCTAGGGCATAAAGACCCAAGGTGGGGTAGAGCGACTAATGTTCAGGTCTGGTCACTGACCTGCATTGCAACAGCTCTCCCTCACCTTCTGTCTTTATGTTGGCATGGTGTCCATCGTAGCAGTGGCAGAGCACAGTAGGACTGGCCAGAAGAGGGATTGCAGTATACAGTATCTGACAAAAGTAAGTACACCCCTCCCATTTCATGTGACAACACTGAAGAGCTGACACTTTGCTGCAATGTAAAGTAGTGAGTGTACAGCTTGTATAACAGTGTAAAGTTGCTGTCCCCTCAAAATAACTCAACAAACAGCCATTAATGTCTAAACCACTGGCAACAAAAGTGAGTACACCCCTAAGTGAAAATGTCCAAATTGTCAATATTTTGTGTGGCCACCATTATTTTCCAGCACTGCCTTAGCCCTCTTGGGCACGGAGTTCACCAGAGCTTCACAGGTTGGCACTGGAGTCCTCTTCCCCTCCTCCATGATGACATCACAGAGCTGGTGAATATTAGAGATCTTGCGCTCCTCCACCTTCCATTTGAGGAGCCCCACAGATGCTCAATAGGGTTTAGGTCTGGAGATGCTTGGCCAGTCCATCACCTTTACCCTCAGCTTCTTTAGCAAGGCAGTGGTCGTCTTGGAGGTGTTTGGGGTCGTTATGTTGGAATACTGCCCTGTGGCCCAGTCTCTGAAGGGAGGGGAAGCTTTGCTTCAGTATGTCACAGTCCATGTTGGCATTCATGGTTTCCTCAATGAACTGTAGCCCCCCAGTGCCGGCAGCACTCATGCAGCCCCAGACCATGGCACTCCCACCACCATGCTTGGCTGTAGGCAAGACACACTTGTCTTTGTGCTCCTCACCTGGTTGCCCCCCCACACACGCTTGGCACCATCTGACCCAAATAAGTTTATCTTGGTCTCATCAGAGCACAGGGCATGGTTCCAGTAATCCATGTCCTTAGTCTGCTTGTCTTCAGCAAACTGTTTGCAGGCTTTCTTGTGCATCATCTTTAGAAGAGACTTCCTGCTGGGAGGACAGCCATGCAGACCAATTTGATGCAGTGTGCGGCGTATGGTCTGAGCACTGACAGGCTGACCCTTCACCCTCTGCAGCAATGCTGGCAGCACTCATACGTCTATTTCCCAAAGACAACCTCTGGATATGACGCTGAGCACGGCACTCAACTTCTTTGGTCGACCATGGGGAGGCGCTGTTCTGAGTGGAACCTCTCCTGTTACATCGCTGTATGGTCTTGGCCACCGTGATACAGCTCAGTTTCAGGGTCTTGGCAATCTTCTTATAGCCTAGGGGCCATCTTTATGTAGAGCAACAATTCTTTTTTTCAGATCCTCAGAGAGTTCTTTGCCATGAGGTGCCATGTTGAACTTCCAGTGACCAGTATGAGAGAGCGAGAGCGATAACACCAAATTTAACACACCTGCTCCCCATTCACACCTGAGACCTTGTAACACTGAGTCACATGACACCGGGGAGGGAAAATGGCTAATTGGGCCCAATCTGGACATTTTCACTTAGGGGTGTACTCACTTTTGTTGCCAGTGGTTTAGACATTAATGGCTGTGTGTTGAGTTATTTTGAGGGGGCAGTAAATTTACACTGTTATACAAGCTGTACACTCACTACTTTGCTGCAATGTAAAGTGTCAGCTCTTCAGTGTTGTCACATGATGGGAGGGGTGTACTTACTTTTGTGAGATAAATATTTTTCATTGCATGGGGTAATAAGGAGAGAAATACTGCGCTTAGAAGGATATCAGATATGACAGCTGCCAGCACACCAATCGACAAAATAGCGCCGTGCGTAACTCTCCTCCCCCTGGGAGCTGCAGGCGTCGGCACGGAACGCCAGCGGAAATGACATGGAAATGTAAACAAAGCCATATCACGTAATGACGCCGCTCCCCAGAGATACCGAACCCCAAACAGAAACTATAACTGAAATACCTGCGCAAACGCATCCAGCGATATCGGGGCGCTGGCAGGGATAATAAATCTAAGGGGGGGGGGACCAATAAACGGCAATCCGCGCGTGCGCAGTTAGCAGGCGGGTGCCCACCACACTCTACAGGAGTGGGGCCGCGGGTTGGGCAGACGCTCTGACAGGCGGCATGTCAGAGATCTACTGATTCCTGTCACTGGCATCAGTTAGATCTCTGGTGCCCCTGCCCCCTCAGTTAGAACACCCCTAGGGAACACAGTTACCCCCTAGAGCGCCCCCTGCAGGTTAACCCCTTCCCTGCCAATGACATTTATACAGCAATCAGTGGACATTTAAATTTCTAATCGCTGTATAAATGTCATTGGTCCCAAAAAAAGTGTCAAAAATGTCCGACACGTCCGCTGCAATATCGCAGTCCCAATAAAAATCACCGCCATTACTAGTAAAAAATAAAAAAAAAATTGCAAGAACGCCAGAAATTCTCATGGTTTGGACACCTGGCAACTTTTGGCCAAACCAATCAATAAACACCGATTGTGGTAAAAAAAATAAAAAATAAATAAATCACAAATATGAGGAAGAATATAAATCGGCCAAAACTGATGAATAAATTTGTTTTTTATAATTTTTTTTTGGGATTTATATTTTAGCAAAAAGCAAAAAATATCTTTTTTTTTCAAAATTGTTGCTCTTTTGTTTATAGCGGTGATCAGAAATGACGCAGCGGTGATCAAATACCCCCAAAAGAAAGCTCTATTTGTGGGGAAAAAAGGACGCAAATTTCGTTTGGGTGCAACGTCGCACGACCGCGCAATTGTCAGTTAAAGCGACGCAGCGCAGAATCGCAAAAAGGGCTCCGGTCCTAAAGCGTGAAATCCTTCCGGGGCTGAAGGGGTTAATTTGCAGAGATTTCCCTGGACTTCCTGTTTGGCGATGGGACAGGAAGTGAAGGGAACTCTGAGGTGGCAGGGCTCTGGTGAAAAAAAAAAAATCTGACGGGGGTAATAACCCCCCCCCCCCCCTTACTCTTTCCAAAATTAAAAAAAAAAAAAGTTTTGCCCATAGTTCTGCTTTAACCCCTTCCTTACTGGGCACTTAAACCCCCCTCCTGCCCAGACCAATTTTTGGCTTTCAGCGCTGTCGCATTTTGAATGACAATTGCACGGTCGTGCGATGTTTTACCCAAATAAAATTTGCATCCTTTTTTTCCCACAAATAAAGCTTTCTTTTGGTGGTATTTGATCCCCTCTGCGTCATTTCTGATCGCCGCTATAAACAAAAGAAGAGCGACAATTTTGCAAAAAAGAACAATATTTTTTACTTTTTGCTAAAATACAAATCCATTAAAAAAATTATTCATCAGTTTTGGCCGATATTTATTCTTCTACATATTTTTGGTAAAAAAAAAAAAAAAAAAAAAATCGCATTCGGCGTATATTGATTGGTTTGCGCAAAAGTTATCGCGTCTACAAACTGGGAATTGATTTATGGCGTTTTTATTATTTTTTTTTTACTAGAAATGGCGGTGATCTGCGATTTTTATCAGGACTGCGATATTGCGGCGGACATGTCGGACATTTTTTTACACATTTTTGGGACCATTGACATTTATACAGTGATCAGAAATTTAAATGTCCACTGATTACTGTATAAATGTCACTGGCAGTGAAGGGGTTAACCTGCAGGGGGCAGTGAAGGGGTTAAATATGTTCCCTGGGTGTTCTACCTGTGGGGGGGCGGGGCTGGCCGGGACATAACAGATCTAACTGATCCCAGTGACAGGGATCAGTAGATCTGCTTGTCCCGTCACAGAACGGGGAACCGCCGTGTTTACACCGTTCTGAGGCTGCTAAAAGAGATCGCCGGGTCTCGGGTGGACATCGAGTCCGCCCAACCCACGGGCACGCGGCGCCGCTGCCGCCAGGGGATGACGTCCACGGACGTCGTCCCAGCATTTCAGATCCGCGCTGGAGCCGCACTTCGGCAATATCGTGGATCTGTAGGGGTTAAATACAAGAATTGCCTTTCACTGCACTTTAATGTTTATTGTAAAGCGCTGCGCAAACTGTCGGCGCTATATAAATACTGTATAATAATAATAATAATTATATATAGAGTTATCATTGCATTGTTTGCTGGGGAGGGTGCAGAGCGTCCATCCAGCATTTGTAGTGTTAATGAGGCCACACCCCTTCAGCGCCGGATGCTTTATATTAATGTAGAAGAGATTGGGATCTGAGCACAGGGAGGGGGGGGCCATCAATTGTCCAATAGGCATCTCCAACTGAAGGTGACATCACCACTTACCGCTAATGTTTGGTCTGTCCTCGGACCAATCCCTTATTAGACGAAACACATCAGGGGCACCTGAGTCACACCCCATGGGTAAGGAGTTGACTGATGACAATAAAACTTTATTAGGCTCCAACACTGTGGGCACATCCATTCTGGGGGGAGGGGGTGACCCCAATGTAAGGGGCATTCTTGTGTCAGTGACCCCCGTATTTTCTGCTGATGATATTCAGTCGGTGGCGTTCCCTATAAAGCAGCAAAGACACAGAACTGGGGAAAATAAAAACTTTATTTCAACAAAGTAATAAAACTAGAGAGAGAGAGAGAAACTGAATCTCAGCCCAACGCGTCCCTGGCCTCCTAAGAAGAACCTCAGCAACGTGGCAGCACCTGGAGAGCCATTGGCTGGGTACCCTGAGTGCTAACATTGGGTGGAGCGATGTGCAGGGGCGGTGCTGGATCCTAGTGGGTGGGTCGGACCCTGAGAATGGGAGGGGCAGGAAACCATTACTGGTTCACCTGGACAGAACGGCTGTAGAAGTTCCCAGAACCAGCGAGGGCGGTGTGACCACCGATAGAAAAATACGAGGGGTCTTCAAAAAGTTTCCGCACTTTTTTTTTTTTTACGCTATTAAATGTAAAAGAAGTGCGGAAACTTTTTGAAGACCCCTCGTATTTTCCCCGCATACCGCCCGTCTTCAGCTTCACCGCTTCCTGATCTGGATCAAGCATGCAGAAAGTGAAGTCACTCCTGATCTGCAATCTCCTTCCAGGTCATTGAAGCAGCTGGAGGGGCATGACAGCCAGGAAACGAGTATTTCCAGCAGCTCTCGCTCCCCTACCTCTTTAGTGCTGGGTTTTTCTTTGCAGGCATTCAGGACAGCCTGCAGGGACTGCATTACCCAGAACAGCCCCGCCCTTCCTGCCAGCAATATAGTGGGTGTGGCTCCAGGCTCAGGCCACACCCCCGAGGTCCCGTTCTCCACCCCCATCTGCTGCTACTGAGAAATCACGGATCAGACGGTGGCACTTAGAAAGGATTGTCACAAAGCAAAAAAAATACAATACCCGTGTGCAAAGCCTCCGATGGAAGCTGCCGTAGCTCCCAGTCCATATACTATTTCTGGTGCGGTGCTGTAAGGGTCGATGGGCTCGGCTTCACCGGCTATAGGAACAACAGTATTGGAGTCAGCTTCCGTCAGAGCTGTCTCACACCGCCACGGTACCAAGTAGAAGAATCAACTTAAAAGGAAACCCATCGATCGAGAAATGCAGAGGCTGCAGCCGAGCTCTGCTTCTGAAAATGCTGGTTGCCTGGCTCTCGTACCGATCCCTCCGCTTTAGTACTTTGTGTCAGAGGCTGGGACTTCACTGGCTGCATGCTTGTCCTGTATTAAAGCCAGGGATGGGGGGGTTCATATAACTGCCAGGCAACTGGTATTTCCATAAGCAGTAGCAGCCTCTGTATTTCTTACAGGCTTGAGCAACGTCCAATGAATCACTACAAGTCCCAGCATTGCCTGCGGCCGCTGTGCATGCTGGGACTTGTAGTCCACACGGTCACATTTTGGCCAAGCTTTACAGATCAGGTTCTGGGCGCAGATCTTCTGCTGTGTGATTGGCTGGCGCCCAATCGATGGGAGTGTGAGGTCTCCGCCCACAGTGTGCGCTCCCTGCAGGTGGGTTTTATTGCTGTAGTGCAGAGGCGGCTCCCCTCCCCCTCCCGGGTGACTTCCCGCCTTGGCAGCCCAGAAATCCTGATAGAGTCAGTGGGGGGCGCTGTTTCAGGCATGCAGATGGAGGTGCTGATCCCGTCAGTGCAGAAATAAGAGGATGAAGATTAAGGAAGAACTCCGACTTAATTGAAATTCAGCCCCCCCCCCCCCCGCCTGCCTCCAATCGTCATCCTAGCAATGCTCTGCACCTGGCCGCCCAGCTACATAAGAATCCATGGAGTTGGCAGAATCCTCATCTTCTGAACTCAGGAAGTCTAAGGCTCTCTGTGGCCCCGCCCACACACTGGAGCACGAGAGGGAGGTTGCACAGCACAGAATCACATGATCCAAAAGTCGCAGTCCCGGCCATGGTGAAAAAAAAAAAAAAAAAACGGTGAATGCGGAAAATGGATCCCGAGAAAAGGCGAAGACTTCCGGATTGCATGGCGGCCTCTCACCGCCTCCTTTCCTCCGGAGTCTCACTATTGCTGTCGGATAAATTATTTGGCATCTTAGGGGAATGGTTGGTGGTGGAGAAGCGGGGCCGCCCGTGCCAGGAACCATCAGTAGTAGGATCTGTGCTGTGCTTTGGCACCCTTTTGATGAATCCGGCTTGGGGGATGGGAGGGGGTGGATTTAATGGGGTAGGGAGAGGATGGGGTAGGAGGGGATGGGGTAGGAAGGGGGAGGGGGGATGGGGTTAGGGAGGGGATGGGGTAGGGGGGGGATGGGAGGGGGTAGAGAGGGGAGGGGAGGGGGTAGAGAGGGGAGGGGATGGGGTAGGGGGGAGGTGCCCTGGAGTTGGCGTTCGGTCCCGGCCTGGTATGTGACGGCACGGGGTGGGCGCAGGGCGGTTGGACGCGGCTCGCCGTTCCCGGTGATCACAACAAACAGAAGAAGTCGAAGTCTTTGTGCAAAATAAGGCTGAGCGCGTTCTCCGCTAATAGCTGTACAGGGCCAGGGGCGTGTCCTCCATCATATCGTCCTATTGGGAGAGAGACAGACATCAGAATGGAACCGCCCCCCAGTGCAACCAACCCCCCCATCCCCCACAATTACCACTATATCAATCTATTACCCTGTACTGTAGGTATAGAGACCCTCCCACAGCCAAAGTTCATATATATTTTGCCTTCCCTGCCCACCCCCTCCCCCAATATTCTAAGGACATTTATAAGAAAAGCTTATTTTATCCACTGTGATGTCATCACCGGGTCTCTGCGCTTCTCTATGCAATGCAGGCTGATCAGGGCTGGTGGGAGGGGCCAGCAGGGGGCGGTACAAAGATTCCGGATAACACCCCAGCACCCGGCATCACTACTCCTCCCAAGTGTCTCCAGCAATGCCAGGACCAGGTGATGCCCCCCCCCCCCCCCCCC
>BLSH010240949.1:10008-34139 GCA_018402905.1 Glandirana rugosa
CTGTCGGCCACGATCCCCCCCCCCCCCCCGCCAACTCCTGGGATGCGTTACAAACCCCAGGAAGTGCCAATCTGACAGTTTAGTAGATTATTACGCATGCACAGAGGGGAGCCTGCTATGAAACGGTAGGAAGTCACAGCAGGCTTCCATAGTCAAGATGGCAGCGGCGGGGATCCGAAGGCCACACTCCTGGACTGGTGAGAGGGTCTGTTTCCTAAAAGCCAGCAGCCATAGAAAAATGATATACCAGAATTTTACTAACATAACACAACAAAGCAGATATGTGAATTCCTTTGCAGGGAAGGTAAATGATGCTGTTATTCTTGTAGAGTCAAAGCAGAACAGATGACCGCTTTACAGTGGTATGCATACACCTGCATGGGATCCTCCACGATCCATCTTGTATTGATCCGCCTGGTGAAAGCGTTAGCACCGGCTGTCACAGCAACATTGCATTAGAAGTTCTTGTGAGCAATGTACGGCGGCGATGTGTACACAATTTTTTCTGGCGTGATAAATCCATTATACAAACCCAAGGTCCTATTATCAGCCTTATGACAGAGGATGGGACAAATGTGACATCTGCTCATTTGCCAGTCCTGTAATAATTGACGATACACGCTGAGAGAAAATTCATCTTCCCCAGATACATATTAGTTACCAAATGACACCTTCCCCTCCTCTCAAGGCTATTCTTGTACAGCTGGTTTTTAGTTTAAAATTTGGTGCAAATCTATGTATAGGCTTTGCATTCTGGAAAAAAAGGGCGCGTGGCTCTAGACAAGATGAAAAATTGTTTCTAGCTGCACCATTTGTAAGGGAAAAATATAATAAAATGCGTGGGATGGTTATAGACAAGGTGGTTTCTAGCTGCACCATTTGTATGAGTAAAAAATAAAATAAAAAACAATAAAATAAAATAAAAATGTGTATGGTTGCGGAACAAGATGCCAAATTGTTTCTGGCTGACCCATTTGTTGGGGAAAAAAAATTCAACAAAATGTGTGAATGTTTAGCCAAGATGCAAAATGGATTCTAGCTGCAACATACAGTATGTAAGAGAAAAAAATAAAATAAGTGAATGGTTATAGACAAGATGCAAAATTGTTTCAAGCTGCATCATTAGAGAAAAAAAAAACAATATAAAATAATGTGTATGGTTATGGTTATGGACAACATACCAAATTGTTTCTAGTTGCACCATTTGTAAGAGGAAAAAATAAAATATAAAATAAAACAATCTGTATGGTTATGGACAAGATGCCAAATTGTTTCTAGCTGCCCCATTTGTAAGCATAAAAAATAAAATAAGCGTATGGCTATAGACAAGATGCCAAATTGTTTCTAACTGCACCAATTGTAAGGGTAAAAAATAAAATAAAATATGGTTATAGATAAGATGCAAGTTGTTTCTAGATGCACCATTTGTAAGAGAAAAAAAAAAAAAAAATAAATGTGTTTGGTCATGGACAAGATGCCAAATTGTTTCGAACTGTGCACCATTTGTAAGGGTAAAAAATAAAATAAAATATGGTTATAGACAAGGTGCAAAATTGTTTCAAGCTGCATCATTAGAGAAAAAAAACAATATAAAATAATGTGTATGGTTATGGTTATGGACAACATACCAAATTGTTTCTAGTTGCACCATTTGTACGAGGAAAAAAATAAAATATAAAATAAAACAATCTGTATGGTTATGGACAAGATGCCAAATTGTTTCTAGCTGCACCATTTGTAAGCATAAAAAATAAAATAAGCGTATGGCTATAGACAAGATGCCAAATTGTTTCTAACTGCACCAATTGTAGGGGTAAAAAATAAAATAAAATATGGTTATAGATAAGATGCAAGTTGTTTCTAGATGCACCATTTGTAAGAGAAAAAAATAAAAAAAATAAATGTGTTTGGTCATGGACAAGATGCCAAAATGTTTCTAACTGTGCACCATTTGTAAGGGTAAAAAATAAAATAAAATATGGTTATAGATAAGATGAAAATTGTTTCTAGATGCACCATGTGTAAGAGAAAAAAAAGTGTGAATGGTGATGGACAAGATGCCAAATTGTTTCTAGCTGCACCATTTGTAAGGGTAAAGAATAGAATATAATAAAGCAAAATAAATTAAAAATAAAATAAAATAATTGTGTATCGTTATAGACAATATGCCAAATAGTTTGTAGCTGCACCAATTGTAAGAGAAAAAAAAAAAAAAAAGGTATGGGTATAGACAAGATGCAAAATTGTTCCTAGCTGGACCATTTGTAAGACATAAAAATAAAATAAAAAATGTGTATGGTTATACACAAGATGTTACATTGTTTCTAACTGTGCACCATTTGTAAGGGTTAAAAAATAAAATAAAATATGGTAATATATAAGATGCCAATTGTTTCTAGATGCACCATTTGAAAGAGAAAAACATAGTGTATATGGTGATGGAGAAGATGCCAAATTATTTCTAGCTGCGCTATTTGTAAAGGTAAAAAATAGAATATAATAAAGCAAAATATATTAAAAATAAAATAAATGTGTATGGTTATAGACAATATGCCAAATAGTTTGAAGCTGCACCAATTGTAAGAGAAAAAAAAAAAATTGGTATGGGTATAGACAAGATGCTAAATTGTTTCTAGCTGCACCATTTGTCAGAGATAAAAATAAAATAAAAAATGTGTGTGGTTATACACAAGATGCTAAATTGTTTCTAGCTATACCATTTGTTAGAGAAAAATTAAATTAAAATAAAATACAAATGTGTATGGTTATAGATACAAAATGATTCCTAGCTTAAAGAATCTTTAACATGAGCTTGCAACATTTCTCACAATGTTGCAAATACAATATGTATTTTATCAATTCTCCAACACGGATCATTGATTCTCCATCTCTACCTCATAGGCAGAAGATTGCAACTAACTGTCATTTTGCCGGATGAACTCCAAGACCTCCTAGTACAAATAAGTCAGGGAACAAGCCATGATGGGACCAGGATGTCCCAAAATAACTTCGGCATGCGTAAGCCAAAACGCTTCCTTGCACGCGTACAAGCGTTCCTGCGGCAGCGTGATTAATAATGATCCAAGTCCAAAAGGTGATAATAGATTTTTCATTAAACATCCCAATCTCAATATGGTTGACTTGTTGTCTTATTTGATTTAACAAGGTGGTTTCTAGCTGCACCATTTGTAAGAGTAAAAAATAAAATAAAAAACAATAAAATAAAATAAAAATGTGTATGGTTGCGGAACAAGATGCCAAATTGTTTCTGGCTGACCCATTTGTTGGGGAAAAAAATTCAACAAAATGTGTGAATGTTTAGCCAAGATGCAAAATGGATTCTAGCTACAACATACAGTATGTAAGAGAAAAAAAATACATAAAATAAGTGACTGGTTATAGACAAGATGCAAAATTGTTTCAAGCTGCATCATTAGAGAAAAAAAACAAAATAAAATAATGTGTATGGTTATGGTTATGGACAACATACCAAATTGTTTCTAGTTGCACCATTTGTAAGAGGAAAAAATAAAATATAAAATAAAACAATCTGTATGGTTATGGAAAAGATGCCAAATTGTTTCTAGCTGCACCATTTGTAAGCATAAAAAATAAAATAAGCGTATGGCTATAGACAAGATGCCAAATTGTTTCTAACTGCACCAATTGTAAGGGTAAAAAATAAAATAAAATATGGTTATAGATAAGATGCAAGTTGTTTCTAGATGCACCATTTGTAAGAGAAAAAAATAAAAAAAAATAAATGTGTATGGTCATGGACAAGATGCCAAAATGTTTCTAACTGTGCATCATTTGTAAAGGTAAAAATAAAATTAAAATAAAAATAAAATACAAATGTGTATGGTTATAGATGCAAAATTATTCCTAGCTTAAAGAATCTTTAACATGAGCTTGCAACATTTCTCACAATGTTGCAAATACAATATGTATTTTATCAATTCTCCAACACGGATCATTGATTCTCCATCTCTACCTCATAGGCAGAAGATTGCAACTAACTGTCATTTTGCCGGATGAACTCCAAGACCTCCTAGTACAAATAAGTCAGGGAACAAGCCATGATGGGACCAGGATGTCCCAAAATAACTTCGGCATGCGTAAGCCAAAACGCTTCCTTGCACGCGTACAAGCGTTCCTGCGGCAGCGTGATTAATAATGATCCAAGTCCAAAAGGTGATAGTGCAATAGATTTTTCATTAAACATCCCAATCTCAATATGGTTGACTTGTTGTCTTATTTGATTTATCGCCTTGCATGAGCAGGTTTACCGTTGCCAAGTCCGGAGGCTAACTCTTAATTTACTTTGTATGTTTAAGTGGAGGTAAACCAACTCTTCCATGCCATCAGCCACTGCTTTCTTCTGTACAAATAGGTTTGTGGCAAAGGATAAGAGGCTAATGACACAAATTGGATAAGCTCAGGTCCAGTCCAGATCAATCCCTTTGATCCGAGATGGTCTTTTTTTTTGCAGAACCCCCTCCATGGTTTATTTCAATAGAAAAAAATAAAACACTTACTTAGATTTTTGTAGTTTAATGTTCTCACAGAAAAACTCAAATCTGAGATTTGTTCCACAGATCAGGTTATCTCCTGTGGATCCTTGGCATTAAACCCAAGGACAAAAATGTAATGTATTGCAGTTTACCAGTCCTAAAATGTGTAAGCTGCATTACTTTTCTTTTTCCCTGATGATCCTGACTATAATACTTCTTGTCATAGCGCAGTAGTGGTCAACTTAAAAATTATAGAGGACCTCAAGTGCGACCCCCGACACTGCCATAGACCCACACAATAGCAGTGCATTTTCACACTTTAATGCCTAAAATTGTCAGTCCTGCTGCATATCGCAATGCACATTGATGTACAATTGGTATCAGTGAATGCAATAATAACCCCAGCATTGGTGTCAGTTGTATGCAATAATAACCCTCAGTCCTATTGTCAGTGGACACAATAATGACCCCTAGTAATGGTGTCAGTTGTATGCAATAATAACCCCCAGTATTGTGTCCATTGTATGAAATATTAATCCCAGCATTGGTGTCAGTGGATGCAATAATATACCCAAGCATTGGTGTCAGTGGATGCAATATTAACCCCAAGCATTGGTGTCAGTGGATGCAATATTAACCCCAAGCATTGGTGTCAGTGGACACAATAATAACCCACAGTATTGGCGCCAGTGGATTCAATAATAACCCCCCAGCATTGACGTCATGGGACTCAATAATAACCCCCCAGCTATGGTGTCAGTGGACAAAATAATAATCCCTAATATTGGTGTCAGTGGACGTAATACTACTCTACAGCATCGGTGTCAGTGGACTCAGTAATAACTCCCAGTTATAGTGTCAGTGGATGCTATAATAACCCCAGCTTTGTTGTGAGTGGACACAGTAATAACCCCCTGGGTTGGCATCAGTGGACACAATAATAACCCCAGTTATAGTGTTAGTAGATCCAATAATAACCCCCAGTATTGGTGTCAGTTGTACGTGATAATAATCCCCAGCGTTGATGTCAGTGGATGCAATAATATCCCCCAGCATTGGTATAAGTGGACACAATAATAATGCCAGCATTGGTGTCAGTTGATGCAATATTAACCCCCAGCATTGGTGTGAAGGGACACAATAATGACCCCAGCATAGGTATCAGTGGACACAATAATAACCAACAACAGTGGTATCAGTTGATTAAATAATACCCCCAACATTGGTATCAGTGGAAGCAATAATAGCCCCTAGCTATGGTGTCAATGAACACACTAATAATAACCTTCAGCATTGTTATCATTGGATGCAAAGGTCCTAGGGTTACAATGGTCACTCACAATACTGTATGTTAGATCAACCCTAGTGTATTAGGACAACAGAATGCATCCTCCTGTCCTTATCCTGATAATATAGGGAGGACTCCATCCAAATCTTAGGCCGTCTTAATGCATGGGCACCCCTGAGCAGGGCCGGTGCTACCATTAGGCAAACTAGGCAGCCGCCCAGGGTGCACTGCGACCTAGGGGCGCCTGGCTGCAGGTTTCCCTCCGCATCTGCATGCTCTGCAGGCTGCAGCATGTAACTAACTCAGTCTCGGGCAGCCGCTCCACTGGAGCCATCGCTAGAGGGTGCAGAGCCAATGCTTCCTGTATAGCGTCGCATCCTGTCACATGGGCATGGCAAAGTGGGTGGAGTCAGGGGTGGAGCCAATGGGCGGCAAAATGAGGTTTTGTCTAGGGTGTCAAAAATCCTTGCACCAGCCCTGCCCCTGGGCAGTGCCCAGGGGCCCCAAGTGCATGGGGGCCCCGTGATAATCTTGCATTACAGCATATTTGCCAACTGTTCTGGATTTGCTGGGACAGCCACGCTTTTTAATTAAGCTGTCCCAGGATGGCCCAGGCAGTGCCCTGGAACCTGTACTGTGCTCTCCTGATCCAAGTATTGTGCCCGCCAGATTCACCCCCATCCCATACTGTGCCCTTTGTGTTGATTAGTCTTTGATTTAGGCTTTTTTTTATTGTTTACAATTGATTTAATTGAAAATACTAATTAGTATCATTTATTTTATCAGCTATTTATACTTTCATTTATTGAGAGTAGGTGTGTAAATTGGGGCGGAATGATAGGGGCCCCAGTGCAATACTTTGCCCAGGGGACCATGATGCTATTAAGATGGCCTTGTTCAAGAGGTCTATTTAATAAAATTTTGCTGTTCAAATGTTTTAGCATTCCTACGAAAGTTGTCTTTCACAGGACAAATATAACATTCCCTAACACTGGTTCCTGAGAGAAGATAGCCTTAAGAACATTCGTCCAGAAGAGGTAGGGAACATTTGGCCAATCGATAAAAAAAAACAGTTTAGGATAAGAACATTTGACCAGAAGAGCAAATAATAAAAGGAAGACCTAATTGGATATGATTATCAGCTCCATCTCATAATTATAATGAGATATTGCCCTCATTCACTCCATTCTTATATATGGAAGACTTTCAGAGAGAAAATAGTCCTTTCCTCCTCATCTTGGCTGTACCTGGCCCATCCCTTCATTGGATTTCCATTCTTTCGGCGGCTGGTGCTCATTTTTTTGGGGGGGCAGCAAACAATCCTGTCCTTTTTGTCCCGAGCACACCCGTTGTGAAGCCAATTAGAGCCTCAGGCTCTAATCACATGCTTCAAGAAAAAAACCTTGAAATCCATGTGTCCCTGCATGGAGATTAGGGGTTGGGAGCGTGAATTAGGGGGGTGGCGCCCCTTCGCCCCTCATAGACAAGCCGCCACTGATGTGGGCGTTACCTAGGGTGGTATTTATTTGCATGCAGCCACTCCTCCATACTGTGCAGAGTAACTCCAAAGGCTTTGTATTATGATGAAATAGACTGGGGACAGTGAAAGAAGGGGAGGATCAGAAAAGTCAGGATCAAACAGCCTTTTCACACATGTGCAGGATTAACCCATGGGTATGTCATGTTCTTCCACCCCAAACTCGCTCATCCATGTCTTTATGGACCTTGCTTTGTGCACTGCTCCAAATTATTTGGTGGAGGGCGGATTATGGTGTGGGGTTGTTTTTCAATGGTTGGGCTTGGCCTGTTAGTTCCAGTGAACTCTTAAGGCCAGGGGCTGCCCATCCATTAAGGGTGCAGGACGCCGCCCCCCCATCCATCATCTGGCCCCTTTCAGGACCCCAGATGTGGGCGTAGCCTAGGGTGGTCTTTATGCAAATGCAGTCACTCCTCCAGACTGACATCCACCTATCAAGACATTTGGGCATTTGCATAACTCCTCCCAAGAGCCAGCCCACTGCTTGCAGAGATTGTAGTTGCGGAGTACCGTGGCAGGTGCAGTAATATTTTATTGTACAGCACCCTGCCGGCCCCTCCCACCAGCCATGATCTGCCTGCCTTGCATTGAGATACACAGAGAGCCTCTGATAACATCACTGGGTCTAAATAAGGTATGCAATGTAACGGGACACATTTTCTTTAAAAAGTTATTAGCATTTTGATGACAAAGGAATGAGCAGGGAATGCAAAATACAAGCAGATTAAACTTCAGCTTTAATATCAGCATTGCTGGTGCCGCTCTGTCATCCATATAAATCTTATATTCCCAGTGTAGGCTGCATTCTGGAGAGGCAAGATTAACCTAATTATACACTGCGCTAGATTAGTTCCTTTTCTCTCAAAATTCCAGAGACTTTAGACACATAGATGGGGAGGAGGTTTATTCAAGGATTTACTTTTCAAGACAAATGTATGTGTAAATTCGGTAACATTGAAAAATCTGTATTTCTGAGTGAATGTAAAAGTACAAAAAAATACCAGTTAATCCTCCCAGAAATCCAGTGGGCTCCTAACTTTCTTTCATATGCTGACATCTGTACTTCTGCTGCACTGAATCGTCTTGTAGAGCAATTATCACAAGTATTAAAGTGTTACTAAACCCCAGACCCTGCATTCACTATATCTGGTCCCCACAGTACACAGAACATGGAAATGCAATTATGTTAGTAAATATAAACTGCTAAATACATTTTCTCATCAGCAGTATATAGCAGTCTGCTGTCAGTGTCTGGTTAAAGCTTATAGGAGGAGTTTTCATTCTCCTCTGACTATCCTATGAGGTTGTAGGACCCCTGACTCTCTGTCTGGACAGTGCGAATTGGCCCTGTACTGATCACATGCACCCTTCCAAGAAAAAAAAAAAAACTCTCTAGCAATACACACCAAACTGAGCATGAGCCTGACTCCAAAGTCTCTGTACTATCATGAGATAGACTGGGGGCATTGGAAGAAGGGGGGGGGGGATCAGAAAAGACAGGATCAAACAGCCTTTTCACACAATGCGCAGGATTAAGCCATGGACATGTCAAGTTCCTCCACTCCAAACTCACTCATCCACACTATATTGCCAAAAGTATTGGGCCACCCCTCCAAATCATTTGGTGGCGGGGGGATTATGGTGTGGGGTTGTTTCTCAGAGGTTGGGCTTGGCCCCTTAGTTCCAGTGACGGGAACTCTTCAGGCCAGGGGCGGGGCCCGTCCATTAAGGGCGCAGGAGTGACGCCCCTACCATCCATCCCCACCTCCCCCATCCATGCGTTCGGCCCCTTTCAAGATGCAGGTTGCATGGAATCCAATGAGGGGGTGTTTTTTTGAAGCGCCTTATTAGAGCAAGAGGCTCTAGAAGGCATAAAAATAGGGTGGGGCACAGAACATTACTTCCGGAACTCACCCAGGTGTGTTATAACAGCAAATTAATATTCGCTGTTGTAACACTGATCCTCCCCCCGGTCAATCAGGAGGCGGGTTTAAAAATCCCCGATTGGCTGAAATGACAGGCGATCCTATTGGATGCTTAAAATGAGGGGAGGAGCCGCATGATGGAAGAAGCCGATGGGGGAGAGGGCACAGAGCCGCTGCATGCTGCCCGCCACCCGCCTAGATGGGGTTAGTGCCGGACCGACTGGCAAGCAATGCAGAATGGGTGCTGCCGGCCACTCGGGGGGGGGGGGGTGGTTGTTTGCCGCCTCCCCCCCTAAAAAAACCACCAGCCGCCACTGCTTAACGCGTCAGCATACCAAAACATTTTGGACAATTTCATACTCCCAACTTTGTTAGAACAGTTTGGAGATGGCCCCTTTCTGTTCCAACATGACTGCACACCAGTGCACAAAGCAAGGTCTATAAAGACATGGATGAGAGAGTTTGGAGTGGAGGAACTTGACTGGCCTGCACAGAGTCCTGACCTCAACCCGATAGAACACCTTTGGGATGCATTAAAGCGGAGACTGCGAGCCAGGCCTTCATGTCCAACATCAGTGCCTGACCTCACAAATGCACTTCTGGAAGAATGGTCAAACATTCCCATAGACACTCCTAAACCTTGTGGACAGCCTTCCCAGAAGAGTTGAAGCTGTTATAGCTGCAAAGGGTGGGCCAATTCAATATTGAACCCTACGGACTTATGGCCCATACACATGGTGCAACTGTTGGCTCATGTGTACAGAAGTTGGCCAACAAAAAGTTGAAAGTGCAAACACGCATGCTCTGAATCTAGGAAGTGTTAGGTCGGGTAAGCTGTGTTCCTAATTTACAAATCACATTCATCTGAACTTCCTCGTTATACGCTCGTAACACGTCACTACGTTCAGCTTTGTTGTTCAATTACTTGACTCATGTCAGTACGCAAGACACAACCACCAACAGCTGATTTCAGACAAAAGTTGAACGTGCGGTTGTACAACCGTTGCACCGTGTGTACGAAGCATAAGACTGGGATGCCGTTAAAGTCCATGCGTGTGTAAAGGCAGATGTCCCAATACTTTTGACAATATAGTGGTAATCTAGTGGTAATATATATTTTGGTAATATAGGGTGTGTGCGTATATATATATATATATATATATATTCATTTCTTATTTTTTCAGAAATACATTTTAAAGGAAACATTTATTGGACATTTATGGAGGCTGCCAGAAAAAATGCTAGTTGTCATTATGTCTCTTGCTTTATTGATTCAGGTCATTTACCAAGACCAAGTATGTTTATAAGTTCTGAGCCAGAGACTCAGAAAGTATTGAAGTTAGCAGCTTACTTTAAAGCGGTACCCCACCCACCTCCCACCATGATTTCTTTCCCAATTGCCTGTAGTGCTGTAGTGCCCTTCAAAGCACATACTCACACCTACAATAAATCCAGTGGTGTCCCACTGTGATCTACTGTTCAGGTGCCACATAGAAGGTCCCATGCTACCATCTTGGTCCTCTTCACCTTGTGGATGTAGGCAACCAGCTCCAATGAGGTGTTGGCCCCAAAGGACCACTCCCTTGGCCACTCTGTGTTCTGATCTTGCAACCTCCTTGGAGATGTTATGCAAGTATCCCAGTAGGTTGCAAGACCAAGTACATGTTATTTTGGCCTAGGCTGGAAAAGTTGGCGGGGGCTGGGGCTAAAAAGTAAAAAAAAAAATAGAAAAGAAAAAATCCACAAATCTGCTAGCAGCTGGGTGGGGTGTTTAAAGAGGAACTAACTCCCTTTTGGGATCTTAGTTCCACTTTAATTTACTGCTTTGGCCACCATGATGGCAATGACGATGACCACGCATTTTGAACCTCCTCCGATCTAACGACTTTTAAATATGTTTTGAGCAAAAGATTGTTCACTCGTGCCTATAAGCTTTGCTCCTCTGTCTGTTTCTCAGGGTCACATCAAGGTGAGAAGGAAGAGCTTTAATACAGCAGGTGAGCACGTAGAAGGACCATCTGCGTTGCAATCAATTCAAGGCTTGTATCCAAGTCCTTCCTTCGGTGAGCTGCTGAATGAAATTTCAGGCTGAAGTAGCTCCTTTAGAAAATTGGCAGATCTATTTACTGAAAGCGTGCCTCTCTCTCTCCTGATGTCTGAAGCCCCGTCGACAAGTTTGGAAGGAGAATATATAGACTGCTGACTCTGGGTCATAAGATGACAGGAGATGTAAGTCCCTGTTCAGAATTCTACCAAGTATTTTGTCTGCAGAGTTTAAATCTTTTAGGGATTTAAAGGACCCGTAAACCTTAAACAGAGCAGTACTTGATGTGAAACACTGTCATGCTGTTAATGAAAAGAAGGTAACAAAACCCAACACAAAAGCGATAATTTCAAAGTTGTCACTGGAACAGGTGTCCCCATTGGGAGATTTGCCCTTGTCTCTTGTTCTGTAAAATATCAGATTTCTCATCATGTTCTGTCCTGATGACAATGGTCCCCAAGGACAAATGGAGAGGCTAAATCTACGAGGGATATACCGAAAGTAATGCAGAAGTGGGCATAATTTTTTAATTACTTTATATGTTGTTCAAATATCACATATTGGTAGCATTGGCGGACCCTCCATAAGGGGCGCAGGGGTGCCGCCCCCCCTAATCCATGCACCCGACCCCTAATCTACATGCAGGGGGCCAGAAGCATGAATTTCAATGGGGTTCAAAAAAAGGGTGGGATTGGAGCGCAGAGCACCGCGCCCTTAGCCCACCCAGTTGTGTGACAATAGCAAATTAATATTCGCTATTGTCTTCCTGATTCTCCTCCTGGCCAATCAGGAAGTGGATCCTAAGACCAAATTGGCCAGGGAGTCTTGGGACTCAAAAACCGTAGTAAGGGTTTGGAATTAATGCGTATACTTTATTATAAAGAGTAAACATGTATGATCGCACTGGACGTGTACCAACCTATCACTGGTCTAAAACATATAACCCTCGGGTCTATAAAAATAACCTACTGATACCAGCACCATGACCAAAAATGTGGCAAAAAAGCAAAAGAACGCCATGCATATGATTAACGCCGCAAGACTCTGCGTACCCAAACACTGGAGATCCACATCCCTGCCTTCACTGAAGGAATGGGTCTGTTGGCTGAATAATATAGAATCAATGGAGAAACTGACTGATATAGAGCAAGATAAAATTTACCATTTCTCTAGCACATGGGAACCTTAAACCTCATACCGTGACTCTCATGTGTACCAGGCCTTAATGCAATAAATGACCTGAAACATGAAAACAAAACTCCAAACACGGGGGATAGGATGGGGAGGGTGGTTGGTGGTGGTCCCAACCCCTCCCGATCTCTTAGTTGACCCCTGGTTGATTCCCAAACATACCAGGATCTAGTATAAGAGAGTACCTGACTACAAATAACTGTCAGAATATACAATTAAGCTCAAAATATTTTACCATCTTAAACAGATTTAATCCCAGAATGCAACTGAATGGAGAGGGTAGTAGGTGGACCCGGCCCACCCCTCTCTCAGTGATACCCTGATATCCCGCATACAAGCCCCCCCCCCCATCCCTTCCACACCCCCCTTACTCCCTGATCCCCCTCTACCAATGCCTCAGGAGAAGGAGAAGATGAGACGGAGATGTTGGGCACAAGACTAATCTCCCTACCCCATCCTCCAAGGTCTAGTGACCCACCCAAATACAAATGTCTTCTTATATATTATATTCCTATTCATTCCTAGTCTCTCACAGACGGTCAGAACCTAGTGGAACAGGAATATCCATTACTAAGAGGAAAACTGTATATACTCCCCAGGGAAATGTTAGTGCCATGTTATGCCATGTAGCTACCTGACCTGTTATATGCTACTAAAGTGCGATGTGTTCCAGTCTCTAACTGAGTACATGATGTTATATATTCAATGACATATGCTTGCACTGTTCGTTTGAAAATTCAATTTCAATAAAATATTTTTGGAAGCAAAAGAGGAAACAAAAAAAAAAACAATAAAACATTCGTCCGGGCGCCTAGTAATCAATGTGCAGCTGGGCAACCCACGGCAAACCACCATATGTATATGGATAACAATACCGTTTAAATGGGCTGTCCCGTGGCACAGAGGTGCCCGGAAGCTCGAGCCACAATGGGGGTGGGACGGGGGGGTGGGACCATGAAGTCAGCTGCTGTAGTAAAAATGGCAAGTGAGTTGTTGTGTGGAAATATTGGGAAGGACCCCCAAAAAAAGTCCCGACGCCCCCCCCCCCATGCTTAAAAGTTGTGAAGGTAATTATTGCACTGTCCTGAATATCAATGGAGCAAATTCAATGCCTTTCTCATCAAAAACTTCCAGGACATATAACAGATGTAGTGACACAGTGGGTGCCGATTATCTTCCACTATTCAGCGTGGCAACATCCGATTAGCCCAAAGAGCGATTTCTCCTGCACTGTAATGCACCCGTATGAAGTTCAAAACTGTATGGTCAATGCATGGATATACCTATGATGTATAGGAAACAATCGCTGTACTTGCCACTGGGAGAAGGGGAGGGGGAGCGTTCACCGGTGTGTGTAACCATCCATCAGTAGCAAGGTAATGAAACAAGTACTTCACCCTGGGATGCAACAGACCATTCTTCAGAATTGCAAACCTTGGTGGTTGGTCATCGCCCCAAATCCTCCCATTGATGGTGAACCTCCCCAGTTGCTGTCCACGTCTCCAGCACTCCCCAACTGCCCCACCACTCCTGGCTTGATTCAGCCTCCTTCAATGGATGGTCTGAAAAGACCTGAATATGGTACAAAGGAAGAGTGAGGCATCCAACGTGTTTTGTGACTTCAAATTTTTCACTCTTCTTCAGGGATGTTCACATTAGTACAGTGACAGTGTATAGAATTATCACTGATCACTATATTAGTGTCACTAGTGATGTCAGTGTCAGTTAGTCAGTTCCCACTCAGTGTCAGTTAGTGTCAGATTGTCCGTCGTACTATCACAGTCCCGTTACAAGTCACTATTCACCACCATTAGTAGTACAGTATACAGTAGAAAAAAAAATCCAGTATATATATATATATCATAGTTTGTAGACGTTATAACTGTCAAGCAAACCAATCAATATACACTTATTTGGCTTTTTTTTTTTTTATCAAAGATGTGCAGCAGAATACATTTTGGCCAAAATGTATGAAGAAATTAGTTTATTTCTAATTGGATATATTTTGTTAAATATTTTGTATTTTGAATTGGATATGTCATGTCTTTGGATTGCGAAAGGAAATCCAGAAAATCACAGGGAGAACATGCAAACATTGTGCAGATGGTTTTCTAAGTAGGACTTGCACCAAGGACTCCAGTGCTGCAAGGTAAAAGTGCTAAACACTTAGCCACAGTCATAACATAGATGACTTTATGTCCATAGGGTTCCCATATCATCCCTTTAATCCAGGACACATATTAATTGCACAGGTTCTGTGGCTGATTAAGGTGGTAATCAAACTCAATTGGTTCCTTATCTTCATTAAATTAGCCTCAGAACCTGTGTAATCCATATGTGTCCTGGATTAAAGGGATGATGTGGCAACCCTACGCACTTACTCTTTTTGAAAAGTTAAGCCTTGTACACACGATGCGACGGTCGTACGACCAAATGGCCAAAATCGTATGTTGGCTGTTGTATCTCGCATACTGACATGCACTAAACGATCGTATGACCAAGCCGAACGTAGTGACATGTTACGAGCGTATAAAGCGGAAGTTCAGGTGCATGTGATTTGTGAATTAGGAACGTAGGTTTACATGAACGGGCACTTCCGAGCATTCCTGACTTCTGAGCATGCGTCTTTTGCACGTACAACTTGTTGGACCAACTTCTCTGTACTAGGGTTGCCACATCATCCCTTTAATCCAGGACACATATGAATTGCACAGGTTTTGTGGCTAATTGAATGCAGATAAGGCACCAAGTGAGTTTAATTACCATGAATAGAAGGAGAGAGACCGCACAGTCAAAGTCCCAGGAAAGGATTTATTGTGAATCATCAAAAGTAAGAAAAAATGACAGGCAGAGGTGACAACACAGCTCCAAAAAGGGTTAACGCGTTTCACGGCTCTGTAGTCCGCTTAATCAGGTTATGATTAAGCGGACTACAGAGCCGTGAAACGCGTTAACCCTTTTTGGAGCTGTGTTGTCACCTCTGCCTGTCATTTTTTCTTACTTTTGATGATTCACAATAAATCCTTTCCTGGGACTTTGACTGTGCGGTCTCTCTCCTTCTATTCATGATAACCTGGACTGGCGGTTGTTCGGACCTGCACCTAGCCTCAAGGATTACACACTATTCCGCACCTGGAGCGGGCTCTCCACCTTCCTGTTCAGAGTTTAATTACCACCTTAATCAGCCACAGAACCTGTGTACTTCATATGTGTCCTGGATTAAAGGGATGATGTGGCAACCCTACTCTGTAAACACGGTACAACAGCCGTACGACCACTTGTTGTACAACCAAAGTTTTCTAGTCTGCTCAACGGTCGGATGATCGTACAACAAGCGGTCGTTCGACCGTTTTCATACGACTTTCGCACCTTGTGTACGAGGCTTAAGAGTTTGGTGGATTTGGTTGGAGGGTTGGGGTCTAAAAAGGAGCATGGTTTGATGGAGGTCCCAATGCACGCTCTTCAACAAGGAACTCGTCAAAAGCAGATTGTTTTATTAGAGGATCAAAACATGAGGTAGCAGTTAATATCAGATTGCTGCAAACTGGAAGGATTCCATGACTACAGAGATGCTTTCAATGGTATAACTCAGTGTTCCTCAACTCCAGTCCTCAAGGCCCACCAACAGGTCATGTTTTCAGGATTTGCCTCAGATGAATCAGCTGTGGTAATTACTAAGGCAGTGAAACTGATCAAATCACCTGTGCAAAATAATGGAAATCCTGAAAACATGAGCTGTTGGTGGGCCTTGAGGACTGGAGTTGAGGAACACTGGTATAACTGATTCCCATCAATAAGTCACAGGTGAGCAGGTCTGAACAGCGGGTAGAAAAGGTCTACTTTCATGATCAAGTAGGGCTATAAACTGGCAATTTTTCCATTGCAAGGTAAGGATGTAAAAGTGTTATTTTGCTTTATTTAGTGATTTTAGAGTCTTCTGATTAAAAAGAAAAAAAAAAATCCCACTTTTCCATTAGACCAATGTTGTCCTTTAAGCACCCCAGACTTACAAGAGAGCATGATTAAGTACACTCACAAGCTTTCATTCCGTGTAATGGACTTGCTTATAATACTGCTAACTTCTGAAATAAATTGCTTTCGCTATTTCATAAAAAATTGTCCCATGTGACTCTGTAGATTACAGCCCGGTCGAATGAAAAGCAGAGACAGAAATGTTTTATTTCTGTAGCCTTAGCCCATTTTTATTTCTTTATATTCCGAGGCAGCGATTGAAAGCATTTAAGTGGAATTATAATGGAGACAGTTTCAGTGTTTCCAATTCATTCTCGGGAATAAGTGACGGCTTCCCAGACTGCAGTGGGCAGTTTTGTGTCACTTACAATGCGTGGAAGGCTCAACCAGTGTTTCACTTACAGCAAATAAATTATATTCCGGGAGAGAATGAGATTGTGGACCGTCTTCCATGTTTTACTGTTGATTGATTAACCCGTTCAACAACTTCAAATGGAACAGAGAAGTGTTTTGCAGTAAACTTGCTAAGGATTAAGTTTAAATGGTACTTAGGGCTGTCGTCAAAGGTGCCATTGGAAATCATAGCCTACCAGACAAGGCCTCCTCCCTGGTCAACCCTACTGCATAACACTGGTATGCCACTGGATTTCAAAGTTCCCTCCTTGTGTCGGAAAAGAGAGATAGGAAAAGGTGACTTACCTTTCCAGCATCCTCCGAACACTAAAGAACCCTATTTTATAAGGATAATGGAAGATCTGCTATAATAATAATGATTGTGGGTTTTCTCTCATGGGATATTTTATAGTATATTATTATAATAAGAGATATAATGGAGGATAATAATATTAATGACCCTCCATCATCCTGCACAAAAAGTGCCTGGCCCAAGGGTCTCCAGCTCCTCTCTAGAAGGTGATATATATATATATACAGGCGGTCCCCTAGTTACAAACATCCGACTTACAAACGACTCCTACTTACAAACGGAGGGAGACAACAGGAAGTGAGAGAAAATCTCCCCCTAGGAAGGGAAATTCACTCCTGTAAGAGTTATAATGGGAAGATGTCTCCATTGATACTTTATCACCAAGGTTTGTTTCCACAACCCAAAATTTTCAAAATCCAATTATCATTGGGACAGGAAGTGAGGTGAAATCTTCTGAACAGAAACATAGACAGCAAAACAAACATTACAGGGGTGTTACCCCATTCCCTATGCTATCCAAAAAGCATAAAAATAGTTTTTTTGGCTGAAGCTACACTTAAAAAATATACCTGTTCCCACTTACAAACAAATTCAACTTAAGAACAAACCTACAGTCCCTATCTTGTTTGTAACCCGGGAACTGCCTGTAATGAAAACCTATGTTGTAATATAATAACGAGGAAGGAGGAAGGTTACTCTAATAAAGGATATTGTTGTAGTAATACATACAATGGGATGTTAATAATAATAATGAACCTCCAAAACTTCTCTCTAGATGGTGGTATATACAGTATCTCACAAAAGTGAGTACACCCCTCACATTTTTGTAAATATTATATTCTATCTTTTTATGTGGCAACACTGAAGAAATGACACTTTGCTACAATGTAAAGTAGTGGGTGTACAGCTTGTATAACAGTGTAAATTTGCTGTCCCCTCAAAATAACTCAACACACAGACATTAATGTCTAAATTGCTAGCAACAAAAGTGGCTACACCCCTAAGTGAAAATGTCCAAATTGAGCCCAATTAACCATTTCCCTCCCGGTGTCATGTGACTCATTAATGTTACAAGGTCTCAAGTGTGAATGGGGAGCAGGTGTGTTAAATTTGGTGTTATCGGTCTCACTCTCTCATACTGGTCACTGGACGTTCAACATGGCACCTCATGGCAAAGAACTCTGTAAAAAAGAATTGTTGCTCTATATAAAGATGGCTTAGGCTATAAGAAGATTGCCAAGACCCTGAAACTGAGCTGCATTCACGGTGGCTAAAACCATACAGCGGTTTAACAGGACAGGTTCCACTCAGAACAGTCCTCGCCATGGTCGACCAAAGAAGTTGAGTGCGCGTGCTCAGCGTCATATGCAGAGATTGTCTTTGGAAAATAGACGTATGAGTGCTGCCAGCATTGCTGCAGAGGTTGAAGGGGTGGGGGTCAGCCTG
This sequence comes from Glandirana rugosa, assembly GCA_018402905.1. Lineage (NCBI taxonomy): Eukaryota > Metazoa > Chordata > Amphibia > Anura > Ranidae > Glandirana > Glandirana rugosa. The sequence continues at coordinate 28,632 of BLSH010240949.1, forward strand.
TCAGTGCTCAGACCATACGCCGCACACTGCATCAAATTGGTCTGCATGGCTGTGGTCCCAGAAGGAAGCCTCTTCTAAAGATGATGCACAAGAAAGCCCACAAACAGTTTGCTGAAGACAAGCAGACTAAGGACTTGGATTACTGGAACCATGTCCTGCGGTCTGATGTGAACGAGATCAATTTATTTGGTTTAGATGGTGTCAAGCGAGTGTGGTGGTGAGGAGTACAAAGACAAGTGTGTCTTGCTTACAGTCAAGCATGGTGGTGGGAGTGTCATGGTCTGGGGCTGCATGAGTGCTGCCGGCACTGGGGAGCTACAGTTCATTGAGGGAACCATGAATGCCAACATGTACTGTGACATACTGAAGCAGAGCATGATCCTCTCCCTTTGGAGACTGGGCTGCAGGACGGTATTCAACATCATAACGACCCCAAACACACCTCCAAGATGACCACTGCCTTTCTAAAGAAGCTGAGGGTAAAGGTGATGGACTGACCAAGCATGTTTCCAGACCTAAACCCTATTGAGCATCTGTGGGAGATCCTCAAACGGAAGGTGGAGGAGCGCAAGTTCTCTAACATCCACCAGCTCCGTGATGTCGTCATGGAGGAGTGGAAATGGACTCCAGTGGCAACCTGTGAAGCTCTGGTGCCCCAAGAAGGTTAAGGCAGTGCAATTCTGGAAAATAATGGTGGCCACACAAAATATTGACACTTTGGGCCCAATTTGGACATTTTCACTTAGGGGTGTACTCACTTACTTTTGTTGCCAGCATTATGATTAATAGTAAAGAATGTCTTCTGGATGCCGGGGATGTGAATACCCAGCTCCTGGTTACACAGGGGTTTCCCATTATCTGGAAATTATTTTAAGGGCTCTCCTGTGCTTAAAGGGTTGAAAAAGGCTTATATAACCCTTCCCTACTTCACCCAAAGCAAAGAAAGTATTGGTTGATGTCCCATGCTAAAGTGAACCTGTGCTTTACCAATTCAGCTTCAGTATCTCTTGTTTGCTACCACCCCTTCCCACAATGCACCACTAGGTCACTAGGTCCCAGCACTGCCATGTTGATGCAGAGATGAGAGCCCTTAGATCTGCATTGAAAAGCCCAGGTTCGCCTTAAACTTTCCCATGTTATGCTAACCATCCGAGGGCTGTAGTAGTAAATATGATGTAATGGTATGCTGCCATAACAAAAGGCATTTAAAACAGTTCACAAACTTTTAATGTGACAAGGTTTTATTTTATTCTCTGTGTTTGCAAAAAAAAAAATGAAAAAAGAATATTGCAGTTTTATTGTTGGAGTTTGCTCCAGCTCCATTAAAGGACCACAAACTTTTTGGATTGTGTCTCCATTTTGTGACGGCCAGAAAGATCAACATTGAAAACCATCTGTTACTCTGCTCAAAGGTAACCCAGACAGCCTGTAACATTTACAGAGAGCCACTGAACTGTGAAGACTGACATTTGAGTCACAAAGTCTAGATTGTTTTTGTGTTTTTGTTCAGCCCAACCTGTTTTACTATTTTTCTGCCCGTAGAACTTGCTTGGCTTTTTTAACATTTGCCTGACTGAGTCTGAAGTACTTTTACAAAGTGAATATATTGAGGATGTTCTTGAGCTAATCTATAAATTCGTTTTCTGGTCGCTAAGAACCATTAGATAAAACGTTCCTCAAAGTTTCCTGTCCTACCAATATTCATATAACGTATAACCCAAGGGGGATGAGTCACCGGTATCGTACAAATTGACACACAGCAAATGCTTTCCTCAAACTCAAGGCTCATGTAGTTTGTATGATTGAAAGATAAACTCCCATACATTCCTTGTACCATGAAGCTAATATAGAGATTCAAATCAGTTTCACATTATATCCCAGGGTTGTTTAGATGAAAAATCCACCACCTCATGAATAGAGTTGAGCGAACACCTGGATGTTCAGGTTCGGCCGAACTTCGCGGTACCGAACGTTATCCGAACTTGACCCCGAACCCCATTGAAGTCAACGGAGACCTGAAGTTTTCGGCACAACAATGACTGTAAAAAAAGTACTGGAACGTGCTAGAGGGCTGCAAAAGGAAGAAAAATGGTAGATGTTATTAGATCTGCAATCTGTCCCTCAAAGCAGTAGTAATCTCTACCTAGTCCAGTATCAGATCGTTCTGTAATGCAGGATGAGAGATCGTTCTGTAATCAGATCTTTCTGTAATGCAGGATGAGATGTTATAGATCTACAATCTGTCCCTCAAAGCAGTAGTAGTAATCTCTACCTAGTTATTATCACTGCAATCTGTCCCTCACAGCAGTAGTAGTAATCTCTACCTAGTTATTAGATCTGCAATCTGTCCCTCACAGCGCCGGCAGCATCCTCTCCCTACACTAACCTGAGAACATGTGACATGCAGCACTGTGACTCCAGCCTCATATAGAGGCTGGGTCACATGATGCACTGGCCAATCACAGCCATGCCATTAGTAGGCATGGCTGTGATGGCTTCTAGGGAAAACCAGTGAAACGCTTGTTGATTGGCTGCCCTGCAGCTATTCAACATGCGTGATCAACTACCAGAACCCACAACCCGAACCCGAACGTTTTTCTCAAACGTCGGTACACCGACACCCGAAAGTTCGGTACGGACCCGAACTTTACAGTTCAGGTTCGCTCAACTCTACTCATGAACCATAATTGATTATAACGTTCTGCTGGAAGACTCCAAACAAACAACCCACTGTCCATATGTTTGTAAGTTATAGTCAAAGTTCTTCAGGCAATATGGACACAAAACGATGTATGATTGGGGGAAACGCAGCTTCAAATAAAGCAGCATAGGTCCTTTTGGCTAAGATCAAGTGTATTATTATCTTATTAGTGATCCAGTAGGGCTGCCGTGCTGTCATTCTGGCCTGACCAGGGCTGGAGTGGGGGCTATGTACTTCTGCTGGAATGATGGGGGCTTGGAAGGTTAGTACCGACTGAAACAGAAATCGAGGCACCTGCAGGTTGTCGGGGCCTGAGAGTACTTCCCCCGGGAAGACTGGAAGAGCCCAGTACCTCCTGATTTCAGTGGGTCTACCTTGTCTGGCCATGGGCTGGGAAGGCAGATGGTCTGTGGTGTCCGTGCCCCCTGGGGTGCTAGGGACCTAGGGGTGCTCTTAGTAAAACTTGGGTGTAGGACCCCACAGTGTCAACCAGCACATGGTCACAACTCCAAACACTTTTTATGCACTGTGCCTTTAAGGCCTGGACCTTTTTGGCTAAGTTCGGAACAATTTTTGTCTTCCAGGCCTCAGGGCCCAGCCAGTGCACTATTGCACGGACACTTATTTATTTTATTTCTTTTTCTCCCACTGTTTTGTCTCTTTTCACTTTTGTGTGTGTTACTTTTTCTCACTAAGATGATGGGCGTGAGGCCTGGGCTTGCCCTGATATCTAGGGGGAGGATGTGTGGCCCTCAGCTTTCTCTGTCCCCTGTCTCTGGGGGAGGTGGTCTTTCACTTCAGGAGAGCCCCTTGACCAAGTAATTGATGGTTGGCTTCGGCTGACCTAGAAGAACGGGGTCTGCCAGGCCTTCTGTCTAGGCAGACCACGGAAACCCTTTGTCCCTCTTAGGAAACTTGCACTTCAGGGGATCAGGGTATAGGTCCTACCCCTTCGGGGAGTGGGCTAAAACACACCCTTAAGTGCACTTTTTAGTGTGTATTTCACATGCACGCTTTATGTTCACTTAATGTTCTTTCCGTTTCAGGTTTTTGCCCCACTGCGGACTAGGAAAAAAGAAAAGCATAAGTCCATCAACAGGTGGTCAACATGTAACTAGAAAGATCCAATGTCAATGTTATGCCATAGATATGGAGACACTAACTATAGCCCACATTTTGCAAACAGACCAGAGTGGTGGAAGCAAGTCCAAACATTACTTAGCCACCCTGGCTGGGTCCAAAGTGTGGTGTCCCAATGATCAGGGTGATAGACGGGGCTGTTTCCAGAGCAGTGAAGGGGTGCCTGACCTGTTTTGCTGGTCAAGCTGGATGCTTTAGAGGCAATTAACCACCATTGCCAGCCTTGGGGCATCAGGAACCCATGTCCAGAGACAACTTTCATGGACAAGAGCACACCTTCAACAATCTAGAAAAAAAAAAAAAAAATTTAATTTAATTTTAAATATTATAATTAGAGGGGAATTTGAGTGAAAAGAAGCTTTTCAAGTTGTTATAGCATTGACTGTCTTATAACATAGTGAACCCAATAAAGTATGGTTGGGGGGTTATAGAAGTATGCAAAAGTGTTGCACGGCACATCTTATTGTGGTGCATTGCATTTCTCAATAACTATTATGCTGCGGCACATATGTTTTATAGGCGCAGAAGCCAAGATCTTGACTGTCTTTCTCTATTATCCCCTTGGCACAATACTGCACACCTCCATTGCACCAAATATTGACAAAATCATTTTCTGAACTATTGCTTATTTGGCATAGATTGTGAGACTTTCTTTGCAGTTGCGCTGGTATTTTTTTAAAGTGGTAGTAAACCCTCCTATCATTTTCAGCCAAGGAAGCTGCCATCTTGGCCTCTGTTTAATCTACAACTGCCATGATGCTGCACATGTGATCAGCTATGACACCAGCCATTGGATGGTTTGACAGTTTGGTTTAGAGCACAACCAATGGGAGTGTTACATTCCCGGCACATGCCGGAAATGTGACTGGTTTTTAACCTGTTAAATGCATGGGTTTACTACCACTTTAACAACTGATGCACTAGGCACACCTTTTTTTTTTAATCTATTTAAACTGAACTGTCATTCGAAGATCCAAATCATTTTTTTGTGCTCACTGAAAAAGTACTAAAACGTAATATATATTTGGCCAAGTACATTTTTAGCTTTTGAAAAAGCCCCCACCCCCCCAAAAAAAACACAGTCCCCTTTTTGCAGCTTGCAGTTAAAGTATTTGTTGTTTGTTTTATATTATTTATTTTTTTGTTATTTTATTTTATATAGAAGGGCTGAAACACCATCAGTTTTTTTATATACCCTCTCTTTTTATTGTGGTGATAACTAAAAATTGTTGGTTATCCCTCATTTTCATTCTGGGTTCTGGCCAGCTCAGTAGATTGCTTTAAAAAAGGCCTGGATTCTCTCCTAAATGTAGATAATATATTTGGGTACTAACATTTATAGGTAAAGTTGATCCAGGGAAAATCTGATTGCCTCTCGGGGGATCAGGAAGGAATTTTTTTCCCTTGCTGGAGCAAATTGGATCATTGGCTTTGCTGGGGTTTTTTTTTTTGCCTTCCTCTGGATCAACTGTGGGTATAGGATTGTGTATATGGGATTGTATGAATTTTTTCCCTTTTTATGGTTGAACTAGATGGACATGTGTCTTTTTTCAACCTGACTAACCATGTATGTAACACTTTGCAATTTGGATTCAAGGACAGAATCGTAAAATGATTCTGCCGCGATTGTCATACGACGGGATTGCATGGTATTTGCAGCAAAATGC
>BLSH010240949.1:35888-71459 GCA_018402905.1 Glandirana rugosa
GGGCTCTGGGCAAACCACTAGGGACAAAGGGGATGTGAAACACACACAGCACATACAGTACACTGTAATCTTATAGATTACATTACTGTATGAAATCATTTCACATCCCCTTTGTCCCTAGTGGTTTGCCCAGTGCCCTGCATGCGCTTTTATATAATAAATGTCATTCTTTCTGCCTGGAAACATGAGAATGTCCATAGCAACCAAAAAGTGTCCCTTTACGTCAATTGAATTGAGTGATACTGATTTTTGGGGAAATTTATCATCAGAAACTGAAAGTGACGACAGCGACAATTCTGCAACTGAGCAAATTTCAGTGTTTTTGGTTTGATTACATTATTGAATACATTGTATTACTATTACGTTATTATTTTTGATAATTATGTTTAGTTATTTATTATATTATAATTTATGATTTCATTTTTCAAACTTTATCATACCTGGGATGTCTACTAGACTCTTGTTTGGACAGATTTAAGTGAGTTATTCCTAAGAATTACAGGCCTACAATATAAAACGCCAAATTTTCAAGCAAAATAATCGTACCGCTTTCAGCACCAAAAATCTGAAATAATCATCCCGCCAGGGAGGTTAAAGAAAAAAGCCTCTTTGTGGCTGACAAATGTGCAAAGGACAGGCCATTCAAATGAATGGGCTAGCCTTATGTGACACGCAAAATTTTGGGAGAATTGAGCCTTGAAAATCGCTTAGTGGGAACTATGGAACTATACTACATTATATGTGAACGGGGTCTAAAAGGCAAACTCCACTTATCATGTGTATGCGTGCACATGCGCTGGGGTATATTATACTCTGTGTTCAAAATATCACCCATGTGTATCTGTGGCTGCCACTGTTCATCAACCACCAATACTAGGCATTGAAATCTAATGGTGACAGCATTGTGTATTAAAAATAGCCATTAAAATTATTGTAAAGGCTTGTTTTTTTTAATAACAAACCAGTTATATTCACCTCCTCTGTGCAGTTGGATTTGCACAGAGCAGCCCAGATCATCCTCGCTGTCTCTCCTGGCTCCCTCTGGTGAGTGCCCCCTTAGCCAACAGCTTTCTATGGGGGCACCTGAGCCAAGTCAGAGCTCCGTGTATCCATTCAGACACGGAGCCCCAACCCAGCCCTGCCCCCTCTCTCGCTGACTGATTTTAATTGACAGCCGTGGGAGCCAATGGTGCCACTGCTGTATCTCAGCCAATCAGGAGGAGTGTCTGGGACTGCTAAGACACTTGTGGACTACGCTGCAAAGAGAAGGGGCTTAGGTAAGTAATTAGGGAGGCTGCCACACACAGAAGGTGTTTTATCTTAATGTATAGAATGCATTAAGATAAAAAAAAAACGTTTGCCTTTATAACGCCTTTAAACTACATGCATTACATCAGGCCACACCCTTTACATATCACCCTCTGATATCTGTAAAAAAAAAACAATAAAAAACCCTCACCTGTGGAAAAATACTTTTATATTACAGGTGGTTTCCACTTATGGAACCTAGGTGAAGGTGACGTCTTGATTCTTGCAGTGAGATCCTGGGAACACTGAGTACCCCAAACCTCAGGAGAACATGATCCTTCATTGTGCTGTGCCCAAGATCTCACCAAAAGAATTGTAACATCACTTTTTCTAGTGCAGGAGATTATTAAATTACATTAAATTACAACATGGCTTGTTTAGTAGTTGTATGTGTTATACCATTCCTTATAGCGATAGGGTTTTCTTGTAAAGTTAAAGCTGAATTCCAGCAAATATAAAATATACAAATTAATGCAATTCTTTAATCATTAATATATCATTAAATGCAATTTTTAAATACAACCAGTGTAAGCACCTGAATGTGACCTGGTGGCAGCCTCCGGAAGACCCCGTACAGTAGAACCGGAGTAAGAAAAGGAGAAGCAGTACAAGAAGCCAATCAGTTAATTTGCTTACAAGGAGCCTGCTGACTGGAGGAGAGAGCAGAGTAACAGAGAGATGAGCTCATCACTGTGCTGCTGCTCCTTTCACTGTCCAATCAACGGCTGGGGGCAGGTCCGGGACAACCTCGATTGGGGGCTTGTCCGGGACAACCTCAATTGGGGGCTTGTCCGGGACAACCTCTATTGGGGGCTTGTCCGGGATAACCTCAATTGGGGGCTTGTCCGGGATAACCTCAATTGAGGGCTTGTCCGGGATAACCTCGACCACAGACTGGGGCCCATCACGGAAGTACTGTAGCTCTGGGCTGAAGATGAATCACACAGAAAAAAAACCTTCTATGTTATATTTGAATGAGCTTTGCATGTTTATCCTATCATTTTTGACTGCAGTTCTGCTATAAAAAAAACTTGCTTGGAATTCTGGTCTTTATCAGGTTGCTAATTAATGCAGATTGGCCTCTACCTGAGACCGGATAAAATGTTCACAGCTAGTGGCTTGGAGAACAGAGCCAAAATAGCAGTCCCTCCAACGATGACAGCCGCCAATGAATAAATATTAATCGAATTTACATTTCAGCTATTGTTATGGTAATTCCGACGTGAAGGCTTGCAATCTAAATGATTTGTATCACTTGTCATTTGTATTATACATAAGTGATTGTTTTCAGTTTATTCCAATTTGACGCGATCAGCGCTGATGCCGGTCTCTTGCAAGCAATGCAAATTAAACATTGTTTAAAAAATGTATTTCTGCATGAACTATCACTTATAGCACAGGAGGTATCTAGCTTGCTTTGACAGTGTATTTATTTTGCTTAAATGAGCCGTTTAGCATAGAAGAAACATCTAAAAGTGGAGGAAACGAATATCTGTGGAATGGCGGCTAAAATGTGATTGGTTGCTAATGGAAATACAAACTCCAGTTCAGTAAGAGGCAACGAGAAAGGTTCAGTGACCCTTGGGCACCAATCAGAGATCATTTATTAAAATAAATCTGTCACTTACAATTAATATTTCTAAAAAAAAAAAAAAATGTCCCTGAAAAGAAGACATTTAACAAGTTGAGTATTTCGGACGTACCACATATGCCCTCACAAAACTTAAACTAGTACTTTGGGTGTACATGGTATGCCCTTCTCCTCACCCCTACCACCGCGCGTCTACCTCTATTGCTGACGTAGGCATGGCTGTGTAAAACAAAGCATCTGAGCATCAAGCTCCATTGAGGAATACAATGTAGCCACCAGTGGCGTCAGGTGGTATTTTTTTGGGGGGGGCAGCAAACAGTGCACAGCCGGCCTACCCCGAGTCACCCGCACCCCCCCAGTTGGTCGGTCCCCTGGCCTCAACATTTACCCCAGCCTTCCCTCTGGGGGACCGGCTTTCCCTGCGTCTCCTCACGTCTCCTCCTGCCGGCGGCCAATATAGCTTCTCCCCGGGCTTCTCTCCAGGCGATGGACGGGCAGCCAGCTAGCTTCCCCTGTGACTCCTCTCCTCGCATCTCTTCCCTCCTGCCAGCATAGCTTCTTATCTTGGCCAATCAGGAAACTGGCCTCAGGACCCGCTTCCTGATTGGCCGGGAGGAGAATTAGTGTGACAATAGCGAATATTCATTTACTAGTGTCACAAAACTGGGTGGGCTTTGGGCGCAGTGCTCTGCGCCCTGAACCCATCCTATTTTGAAGCCTATTAGAGCCTCTGGTTCTAATCATGTGCTTAACCCCCCCCATTGGAATCCATGCATCTGGCCCCTGCATGTAGATTAGGGGCCAGATGCATGGATGGGGTGGGTGGCGTCCGTGCACCCCTTATGGACAGGCCGCCACTGGTCATTATTGTTACATCATATTTCTGCTGTTTAGTTATGTGCAGATTAAAAGGCTGCCCTTTGATCTGCAAATTATGTTAGTTAAAGGATTTCTTTGGTCACGGCATACACTTTCATTTTATAAGATCAACCCTGCAGTAACAATACAAATTAGAGGCCTTTTTGCCAATCCAATATAAGCTTACGTAACCGGCTGCCGTCTGCCCTATAGCAGTTTTACTGCTAAAGTGTGGCCGTGCAGAGCAGGATCATGTATAAATTCTGGGTAGTTGGCAAGAGTGCGCGCCGTTGGTGGCTTGCTCCCGCTGAGATTCTACACAGCAGGAGCCAATCACCGCGTCCCACGGACCCGATATCCGCTGCCACCTTCTGATCATTCATTACACAGGCAGAACAGCAGTCTGCCTATGTAAACAAGGCAGATTGCAGTTCTGTCAGCAGGAAAGGCATGGATCCTGTGCTCCTGCAAAACAAGGACAAGGATCCATGTCTTCCCCTAGTAAAAGCACCTTCCACACAGTACACAAACACAGGCTAGGCACACAGTTAACCCTTTGATTGCCCCTGATGCTAACCCCTTCCCAGCCAGTGTCATTAGTACAGTGATGGTGCATATTTTTAGCATTGATTTCTATATTAGTGGCTCTGGTCCCCAAAAAGTGTCAGTTAGTGTCCAATTTGTCTGCCGCAATATCTCAGTCCCGCTATAAGTCACTGATTGACGCTTTTACTTGGCCTAAATTGATGAAGAAATTTGATTCTTTTAATTGGATATGTTTTATAGCATAAAGTAAAAAAAAAAGTGTTTTTTTTTCAAAATTGTTGGTCTTTTTTTGTTTATAGCACAAAAAATAAACACTGCAGAGGTGATCAAATAACACCAAAAGAAAGCTCTATTTGTGGGAAAAAAGAAATACATTTTATTTGGGTACAGCGTTGCATGACTGCGCAATTGTCAGTTAACGTAACGCAGTGCAATATCGCAAAAAATGACCTGGTCAGGAAGGGGGGTAAATCTTCCAGCGGTCAAGTGGTTAAAGGAAATCTGTTGCTTAGAATAACCATTTAAAAAAAAAAAAAAAATTGCCTAAAAAAAGACCTTTTACCAGTTGAGAAAAAAAAAATGTCTCTGAAAAGAAGACATTTAACAAGTTGAGAATTTCGGATGTACCACATATGCCCTCAGAAAACTCCACCAAGTACTTTGGGCGTACATGGTATGTCCCTCTCCTCACCCCCACCACCGCTCATCTACCTCTATTGCTGATGCAGCCAAGGCTGAGTAAAACAAAGCTTCTGAAAGCTCCATTGAGGAATACAATGTAGCCACATTATTGCTACATCATATTTCCACTTTTTAATTATTATACTTACCCGAGTCCTCACTCGATCCGGTGTTTTGCCAATCTGTAGCGGCTCTCTCCGCTCTCAAAGGTTCACATTGGCTCCCGTTGCTGTCAGTCACATCCTGTGACAAGGGAACGGGGAGCAGGGACGAGCTACACTGTCTGTGTCTATGGCCACAGGCAGCGTGGCTTTGGAGCGAGCCAGCAGATGGTACCATTTAAGAAGTGGGGTATCACCAAGAAGAGGAGGAGCCACGAGTGACCTAAATTTGCCTTCCCCATTGTCTCAATGTGTTTTTTTTTTTTTAAATTGTACATTTTTGCTACATCCCCTGATTGTTGCTGAGATTTCGGTGAAATGAAAATGTTGCTCAACACTAGTCAACCAGGTTGAGTGCTGGAGAGTTTGGACATCTTGCGTAATAAGCAAAGGGGGTGATTTACTAAAGGTAAACAGACTGTGTACTTTGCAAGTGCAGTTGTTCCAGACCTTAGTAAATGAGGTGAAGCTTCACTTTGCAAAGAATATCCAATCACATTCAAGGATAATAAAAAAACACTAAATGTCTGCTTGCATCGAATTGGATGATGGAAGTCAGAAGAGCTTTCCCTCATTTACTAAGCTCTGGAGTAACTGCACTTGCAAAGTGCACAGTTTATTTGGCTTAATAAATCAACCCCAGTGTGTTCTTGCACTTGTGATCCACAAAGTTGGCAAAAAGTCTTTTTTTTGGAAGACTAATATGTAAGACACCTTTTTTTTTTGGGGGGGTGGGGGTCATTTTAATAGGAACAGTAAATCACCATATTTATTAATTTAGTTGCCATGGGTAGAACTTGTGCCTTTTATTCTAAATGTTTTTGACTTTCTAATTTGTGTTATCCATAGCAGCCAATCAAGGACACTCTTTTATTATCTAACTTAAAGGAGAAGTACAGCCAAAGCTGGTTTGGCTGTACTTCTCCTGTGGATCACAGGAGTGCAGTTCGTTCTGCACTCCTGTGACCCGTTTTCAGCAGACAGCGGGCTGAGATCACAGAGCTGATCCAGGATCCAGGCTTGGGCAAAATTGCAACAATGTCAAGTTGGGATCTACCCACAAGCCTTGACCGTCACCCGGCTTAGCCTCTCAGCAAGCCGATGAGAGCCTAAGCCGGCCACTTCCACCCCCTCCATAGCTCAGTGCTCCAGTGAGTGGGGGGCAGAGCTGAGAGGGGTGACTGACACCAGCTCTCTGCTCACGGAGCTGTGAGAATCGAGCGATTGGCGGTGTTAGATTACTCGGTTCTCAGTGTTAGAGTCCCTGGGGGACATCAGACCGATGCTGCATCCACATAGGTATATGGTAAGTATGAACCTTAAAAAAAAGACATACCTCTCTTTTAAGGCAGAACTTTTTTTTCCCATGGTTCCCATGCAGTGGGGCTGTGCCCAAACTGAATTAGTTAACTACTCACTTTTTTCCAGGGGTGCATAGAGAGGCTATACTCACCCGATCCTTTGATCCTCCATAAAATAGCACTCCCCGACATCCATTGGTGGACTGTTCCTACCGTCCTGGTGTGCAGTGGCGGTCTATAGATGTGATGACATCAGGAACGGTCCACTGCACAAGACTGTTAGATAGCGGGGGGAGGGGGGGTAGGTAGGAGTGGCAGGGACCGGTCTTGCACTCGGAGGATTGGTGGATTGGGGGTAAGTGCATCTCTACTCTCCTCACCCCTAGACAAAAAGAAGCGATTAACCCATACAGTGTGGGCAGAGCCCCAATCCCCAATGCGTTGGAGAAAAAAATAATTTCCCGGAATTCTTCTTTAAGGTATTTAGCAGCAGGTGGAATCTGATTGGTCTTTTATGGGATCACAGACACCATTCTTTCCTTCTCTTTTCTTTAATTATTCAGTGGTAGTGTTTTTTTTTTTCTCTTCCCAATGTCAGTGATGCACAGTCTGAATGGCGTTCTCCGCGCAGAACCGTCTTCTGGGCAGACCAGTCACTTGGCTCCAATTCAAGTGCTTTATATGCATCACACGGCTCTCTTTCAGCACTGGAGTCTTCCCGTTGTCTTTAAATAAAAAATATTCTTAAATGAACTATCATTGACAGGTTAACAGTTTCCCAGCCGGAGAATCCAACGATTCTCTGCAGGAAACGGCAAAAGAAAAAAAAAAAATACATTTGAATTTGCTAAAAAGTTAACGAGGGAGCCATCCGAGCAGAAGACAGGTTTCATTTCCATGCCAATATTAACAATGGCTTTTTACGGGACTATTTGCTCAGTTACTCAAGGAGAAAATGATGAAGTTGCCATGGTGACGGCAGCATCCCTCTCTCTGTTCGGTACACAGAGGTCCTCAATGTTTCAGGGGATGAATATGTGGCACAATGTCTCCAAGTGGGAGAGAAGAGAATGTGATCGGTCTTTAAATAGGGACTGAAATCATTTAGTTGGCTTTGTAGATAAGTATGTGAATGTCAACATCATGATGTAAAAAAATGTCATCAATGTAAAGATGACCTTGCATGAAAATACAAGGTCTGGACCCCCTCTCCCACCCCCACTCCAAAATACGTGAAAGTAAACCTAATCCCTACCCCCCCCCCCAAAAAAAAATGATAAAAGAAACTCATCTTAGACCAAGGCTCCCTTCCTCTAGTCTAGACCATGTGTCTCCGAACTGAGGCCCAGGGGCCGTATCCGGCTCCTTGCTTGTCTTTATCTGGTCCTTAGGGCACTGTTCCTTTCACTGAAATGAGACACTATTCTTCCTACTGACACCAACAATGGGGCATTATTCCTCCCACTGCCTCCAACAATTGGGCATCATTCCTTCCACTGGCACCAATGATTGGGCATTATTCCTCCCACTGACACAAACCATGGGGTACTATTCCTCTCACTTACATCAATGATGGGGCACTATTCCTCCCACTGACTCCAATGCTTGGGAATTATTCCTCCCACTGATACTAACGATGGGGTACTATTCCTCCCACTGCCATCAAAGATTTGGCATTATCCCCACCACTGACACCCACAATGGGGTACTATTCTTCCCACTGACACCAACAATGGGGCACTATTCCCCCCACTGACACTAATGATTGGGCATTATTCTTCCCACTGACACCAACAATGGGGTACTATTCCTCTCACTGACATCAATGATGGGGCATTATTCCTCCTACTGACTCCAACGCTTGGGAATTATTCCTCCCACTGACTCCAATGCTTGGGAATTATTCCTCCCACTGATACTAACGATGGGGTACTATTCCTCCCACTGCCATCAAAGATTTGGCATTATCCCCACCACTGACACCCACAATGGGGTACTATTCTTCCCACTGACACCAACAATGGGGCACTATTCCCCCCACTGACACTAATGATTGGGCATTATTCTTCCCACTGACACCAACAATGGGGTACTATTCCTCTCACTGACATCAATGATGGGGCATTATTCCTCCTACTGACTCCAACGCTTGGGAATTATTCCTCCCACTGACTCCAATGCTTGGGAATTATTCCTCCCACTGATACTAACGATGGGGTACTATTCCTCCCACTGCCATCAAAGATTTGGCATTATCCCCACCACTGACACCCACAATGGGGTACTATTCTTCCCACTGACACCAACAATGGGGCACTATTCCCCCCACTGACACTAATGATTGGGCATTATTCTTCCCACTGACACCAACAATGGGGTACTATTCCTCTCACTGACATCAATGATGGGGCATTATTCCTCCTACTGACTCCAACGCTTGGGAATTATTCCTCCCACTGACACTAACGAAGGAGTACTATTCCTCCCACTGACACCAATGATTTGGCATTATCCCCCCCACTGACACCCACAATCTGATACTATTCTTCCCACTGACACCAACAATGGGGCACTATTCCTCCCACTGCCTCCAACAATTGGGCATCATTCCTTCCACTGGCACCAATGATTGGGCTTTATTCCTCCCACTGACACAAACCATGGGGCACTATTCCTCTCACTTACATCAATGATGGGGCACTATTCCTCCCACTGACTCCAATGCTTGGGAATAATTCCTCCCACTGACCCTAACGATGGGGTACTATTCCTCCCACTGCCATCAAAGATTTGGCATTATCCCCCCCACTGACGCCCACAATGGGGTACTATTCTTCCCACTGACACTAATGATTGGGCATTATTCTTCCCACTGACCCCAACAATGGGGTACTATTCCTCTCACTGACATCAATGATGGGGCACTATTCCTCCTACTGACTCCAACGCTTGGGAATTATTCCTCCCACTGACACTAACGAAGGGGTACTATTCCTCCCACTGACACCAATGATTTGGCATTATCCCCCCCACTGACACCCACAATCTGATACTATTCTTCCCACTGACACCAATGATTGGGCATTATTCTTCCCACTGACACCAACAATTGGGGTTCTGTTCCTCCTACTGACACCAACGATGGGGCACTATTCCTCCCACGCATACCACCGCCTGTCCCCCATAAAGTCTGAAGGGCAGTAAATTGGCCCTTTGCTTGGAAAGCTTGGCAACCTCTGCTCTAGGTCAGACTTTCTCAAACTTTTTTAATACAGGGGAACCCTTGAAATAGTTAAAATGACTGTATCTGCAACTCATGATACATTAGTGTGACGGTCAGTGTGAAGAATGCTCCATACACTTGTGGTCATTGGGAAGAATTACCCCCTTACAGATACCTAAAAAGATCAGTGGTAACTCACCTGAGAGGAAGAAACTGATCATTGCTCAAGGAAGCCCTAGAAACCTCTGGAGGAACCCTAGGCTTCCATGGAACCCTGGTTTAGAAACCATGGTCTAGGCACTGGTAGTACCAGGGATGCAGGCAGAGTGAGATCCAGTAGCAGGCTGAGGTTAGTACCAGGAAAGCAGGTAGAGCAAGGCCCAGTAGCAGGCTGAGATCAGTACCAGGGAAGCAGGCAGAGTAAGGTCCAGGAGCAGGCCAAGGTCACTACCTGGGAAGCAGGCAGAGCAAGGTCCAGGAGCAGGCCTGAGGTCAGTACCAGGGAGGCAGGTGGCACTAAATCCAGGAGCAGGTCAAGGTCAGTTCTAGGGAAGCAAGCAGAGCAAGGTCCAGTAGCAGACTGAGGTCAGTACCAGAGAAGCAGGCAGAATGAGGTCCAGGAGCAGGCCAAGGTCAGTATCCAAAATCCGCAGGGCAAGATCAGGAATAAGCCCGGGTCAGCAACGGAAAATCAGCCAGCAAGAGCAGGGACACAGGAACATGGGTCACAGGAAAGCTGAAGAACATCCAGCGATTAGCACAAACCAGGATCTCCTTTAAATAGGCAGCCTGATGCCAATGCGTGTGGATGTGAGCGCAGATGCGCACTGGCACACATACGTGTCAGTGCATGCTAGATATTAGCCCAAGCTCATCTGTGTTCTGGTACATGTGCATGAGCATTAGCTGCACTGGAATAAGCATTAGATGTATTTGTTTCCTGACATGGGAGCATTCTAATACAGGAGGTGTTTTACTGGCCAGATCACAAGGTGAAAACAGAGGAAAAAAGCTTGAAAAAGAAAACGAATGCAGCCACCACATCTAATGACCGGTAAGCTGCAATAGATTACATTTTTGGTTTTGGGTTTAATACTGCTTTAAATCCAAGCAATATAATCTAAATATGTGAAGTGATACATATGGTATCCAACAGTTCATGTTTTTTTAAATGGGAGAGGGAGGGGTCTACTAAATAGCTGGATTTTACATTTTTATGTATGGTCTAGGTTGGTGTCACCTGGGGCGGTAAACCCCCCCCCCCCCCCCCCCCAATTTCTTTTTACATATAACACTGCATATAATGTCAACAGTAGTGAAGGTAGCAACTATTAAAGCAAATAGCAACTTTATGATATGAAAATATGAAAAGGAAATAACAACCCCCAGGATTAGTGCCAGTTTCTGCAATAATAATCCCCAGCATTAGTGCCAGTAGCAGAAATAATAATCCCCCACATCGGTGCAGATTTCAAGAATAAAAACTTCAGCATCTGTATCAGTGTACATAATAATGACCCCCAGCACTGGTGTTAGTCTCTGCACTAATAACCCCCAGCATTAGCATCAGTTTCTGCAATAATAGCCCCCAGCACTGGTGCAGTAGTTGCAATAATAACCCCCAGCAAAGGTGGTCAGTGGCGATATGCTATTTTAAAACTCTGCAGCATGAAGGAGCTAACTAACACTGACACTGACCATTAATACAGTACAAAGGGGTTAATTGCACTGCTACTGCATTAGTGATCCATGACAATGTTAATTAACCCATTCATGCTGCAATACAAAGGGATTAATTAACACTGCCATGGATCCATAGGCGTGCGCACAGGGTGTGCCAGGTGTGCCCAGTATTATCGCTCTGTGTAGCAGCAGGAAGATGGGAAAGATCTCCATCTGACCCCCTCTGCCATAAGTGTTTATGCTCTTCTCTTTCACTGTGCTGGAAGGGAAATCAATGGGCCGGGGTCATTTATATGTAGACACACGCACACATGCATGTGTGTTTGAGCTTTAGGGTGCACACCCTAATGCAATAGGCTGCACACACCTATGCATGGATCACTAATGCATTAGTGGGCAGTAGCCGTGCAATTAACCCCTTTGTGCTGTAAAAGTGGCACCAGTGTCAGTGTTAATTAACCCACTGGTGCCACTAATATAGCACAAAGGGGTTAATTAACTGCCACTGGTCACTAATGCATCAGTAGCCAGCATAAGTGCATAGTAACCCCTGCATGCTGCACATTACTGGGTAATGGCAGTGTTCATTAATTAACCCCTTCACCCCCAATTACAAAACCTACCACGCCAAAGAGTTAACTAGTCCAGTGCCACACTCCCCAAGGAGTTAACTAGTCCAGTGCCACACTCCCCAAGGAGTTAACTAGTCCAGTCAGTGCACTGCAAAAGCCTCAAGGCTGAGGCTGGATTCACACCAGTCCGGTGCGAATTCCAGCCTGTCTGCTGCCGAGAAGGGGCGGAGCCGCCGTTTGGTGGCTCCTGTCCGTTCTCACAGCGCAGCAGCTGCGGGGGGAGGGAGGGGCCGCGAGCAGGGGAAAATATCCCAGTACAGTGTGAAGCGCATCTCCGTGCTAGATGCGTTCCCATTGAACTTAATAGGCTGGGAATTTGCACCGCATTGTGTGCGTTTTCTGTGCAATGTGGAGTGCGAATGCACCGCACCTATGTGAACCTGACACATTGAAAACAATGTGTTTTCAAGTGCCATGCGAATTGGATGTGGTGTAAACCACATCTAATTTGCATGGGTGTGAACCCAGCCTTAGTCACTGCAACATAACAAGCAATATACAGTATATTCTCCTCTGCAAACTTATCTGCAGCAGGTACTCGTAGACTCTCCCTCGCGGCGCCTCTCTCTCTTCCAGTCCCTAACCTCAGAATGACATCATGTCAGAGGCGGAGACTAGTGATGGGCAGAGTGGAAGTTCAATGGATGTTTTTACTAGTGCCAAGTGCGGGGAAAGATCCAGCACTCAGCACCCCGCTGCAGCTCTGCAGGGGCACTGCGGGTCTCTTCTGGACTTCGGCAGTGATCTGTGCTCTGCTGTGCCTGCTGAGCCCCCATCAGGCAGACTTTTGCAAGAGCCAACATTGCCTTCACCCTGTCATCCCCCTTGTCCCAGCTCTGGTGTCACCCCTCTGGCGGGTGTCACCTGGGTGCGGACTGCCACCCCCACTCCCATAGCGACGCCACTGGTCTACTTTTACCTATTGTTGCCCATGTAACACATGTGCAGTGGCAAAAAGAGTTGGGTTTAAAGTCCATACACTACAGGGGCGTCCAATTGGGGGCTGATGGGCGGGTATATATTTCTCACCAGGGGAAACACATGGGCTTTAAATTCAAGCTGCACCCACTTTGGATCACACGTGGACTCTGTCTTACTATCCTTGGATCAGTAGGTACAATATTTTTAGGTGTATTTCTTTCCTGCTCTCTTGGTGGATGTGTCCCCCTGCGCTTCTCTAAATGTTCTATATGTGATTGGTTCTGCTTCACTAGAACCTAAATAGGCTACACTCTCTTTGTTCTTCTGATGTAAGGTCCTCTGGCTATTTGTGCCATGCCCTTACTTTCTTTTATCCCCTCTGCAAGCATCATTATACACTGTATTTTATATTATTATTTATTTTTATTTATTCATATTTTTCACTATCCTTGTATAGATTATTCTGACACTACTGCAAGTATGTATGTGCACCACATCATGGACACGCAACATCTCCTTTCTCCCTACCTTCCTTGTCAGTTTGCGACCCACCTGGTTACCCCCAGGATACGCCCCTTCAGCTCCCAGCGGGAACATTTATCTGGCCTTTCTTGACTTGTGGCTCCTACTATTTTATGATTTACTTTAAAGCTGATTTTTAAGTAATTTGAGGGTTTTATTTCTCCCCTCTCCTTTATATTTCATCTTATTTTTTAATATTTTGCATAAATATATATACAGAATGTCTTGCAGACACGCACTCTGCTTTGCGCCTGAAGAAGTGGAGTTTCGTCCATGAAACGTGTTGAGCCTTTTAATGCAGTTTTATTTTCAATCATGCATTTGTATTTAGACCATATATATGAAATACTTAACGTAAAATCATGTACTTATGAATTGTGAACTATACTGTATGCATATCAGCTTTTTATCAATCTACGTAATATGTTTTTTATATATACCTCTATGAATAAACTTTGAGTGCTTGTGCACCATTTTTACCATCTGTGTGTCACACATCTCATATAAAGTCCCAAACCCCCCCCCCCCTTTCTTTCTCTCTATGAAACAGGGATGGAGGAGTGTGTGTTTTTATACCATGGGCCTCATTTAAAGTCCCAAATTACACCCCTTCTGTATCTATCCACTGCACATAAGCGTCTAAGGGCAGCACTGGTTTTGCATGCTCACAGCACAGAAAACGAGCTGCAAAGACAACTGTTGGTCAGTATTAATGTATTAATGATAACAAACTTGGGGTGACAACTATGGACTCCATAACAGTGGTGGCTGGTGTTTTATTTTGGGGGGGCGACAAACAACCCACACTGGTCAGTCATCCAGCCCCACAGTTACCCCATCTAGGTTGGGCAGCGCTCCTAAGGGCGGCAGGCGGCGGCTACCATCGCATCTCCTCCTCCTCTGCATCACAGCAGCTTCCACTGTGCATCTCCTCCCTCCTCCTCCTAGGCGCTCAATAGGATCGCCTGTCCTTTAAGCCAATCGGGTGACGGGTCTCAGGACCCACTTCCTGAATGGCCGGGAGGAGGATCAGTGTGAAAATAGCGAATATTCTTTCACTTTTTTCACACAACTGGATGGGCTCAGGACACAATGCTCTGTGCCCCGAGCCCACCCTTTTTTGAAGCTCTAATCACGCGCGTCAAGAAAACCCCAAATAACCCATTGGAATTCATGTGTCCAGCGCCCTCCATATAGATTAGGAGGCCGGATGCATTCATAGGGGGGGCCGGAGCCCGTGCACCCCTAATGGATGGGCCACCACTGCTCCATAGATAAACTGGAAGAGTGGTGTAGCCACCCCAGGACAGAAAGTGTTATTTGCAGGATTACCAGGTGAAAATAAAACAGAAGAAACTTGAAAAAAAAAAACGAATGCAGCCACCCCATCGAGAACTGCAATATTTTATGTTTTTGATTTTGGGTTTAGATACACTTTAAAGTGAACCTGTTTCTTTACCCTTTAAAACACAGGTTTGCTTTAAAGTTAACTTTTATTTTGGACTTTGCTAGTTTTCGGACTGTGGTGCTCCCCCTACGGCTTCCCGTCATGAGTCACCAAGCCAGAATGAATATGTAGATAGGGATTTTATTGGCTGCTTCTGAATACCCCCGCAAAGTCCTGCCTACAGTTTGAGAATATTGTATTGCAGTTTGTAAGTTCTGTGAAGCAGAGAAGTCCGAGCAGCTGGGGTCTGTGTGGGCAGAAGAGAGAGAAATATGTGAGTACAGATTGCAGAAAAGTAGTTCCGTTATTTGATTAACTAGGATGTCCAACTGTCCTTTTTTTTGGACAGGATTTCCTCTTCCCCTCTTTCCTCCAATTTTTCCCACTGATAGACGTGACGTTGGATCTTTATAAATAAATGTAGAAAATATCTACATGAATGAATTAAGGTAAAAAACCCTATAACCATTTTAACCTCTCGATCATCCTAGATGTTAACCCTCTCCCCATCAGTTTCATGAGTACAGTGACAGTGTATAGTATTATCCCTGATCACTGTATTAGTGTCACTGGTGATGTCGGTGTCAGTTAGTCAGTTCCAGTGGTGGTCCATCCATAAGGGGCGCACGGGCCCCCCCCAAATCCATATGTCCTGCCCCTAATCTCCATGCAGGGCCACAGACGCATGGATTTCAATGGGTTTTTTTTTTTTGGAAGCACATGATTAGAGCCTAAGGCTCTAATTGGCTTCAAAAAAGGGTGGGCTCGGGGTGCAGAACACTGTGCCTTTAGCCTACCCAGTTGTATGACAAAAACGAATTAATATTCGCTATAGTCTTCCTGATTCTCCTCCCGTCCAATCAGGAAGCGGGTCCTGAGACCCAATTCATTAGGGAGTCTTAGAACTCTTGGCCAATCGGGTCTCAGGACCCACTTCCTGTTCAGCCGGGAGGAGAAGCAACCTCTGTTCGGCCAGGAGTAAAAGCCCCGGCTCTTACCTCGGCTGGAGCAAGGAGCAGCAGCCCTACCCCTTGTCCTCGATCCTCATCATCTCCTAAGGAAAGGCTGCCTTCCCATCCTTCTCCCACGAGGGGGAGGGGGCAGTGGTGACAGTGAGGGAGGGAGGTTTGTTTGCTGCCGCCCCCAATCCCTCACCCTCCAGAATATTGAGCACCAGCCACCACTGGTCAGTTCCCACTCAGTGTCAGATTGTCCGCCTCACTATCGCAGTTTAATTATAACCCAATAGAACACCTTTGGGGTGAATTAGAGTAGAGAATGGGAGCCCGGCCTTCTCGTCCAACATCAGTGCCTGACCTCACAAATGCACTTCTGGAAGAATGGTCAAACATTCCCATAGACACTCCTAAACCTTGTGTACAGCCTTCCCAGAAGAGTTGAAGCTGTTATAGCTGCAAAGAGTGGGCCAACTCAATATTGAACCCTATAGACTAAAACCGACATGCCATTAAAGCTCATGTGCGTGTAAAGGCAGTTGTCCCAACACTTATGGTAATATAGTGTATGTTAGCTGAACTTGTGTACATACATTTTGCATACAATATTGTAAGGGGGACAGGCTCAACTGGTATTGGCAACGGTAAACCATGAATGAGACAATAAACATTCAAGGAACAGTTCAGGCAGGTTTGGCTTGCAGAAAAGCTTGAGGTGATTGTAGCCGAATTAGTGTCATTGCGACAGAGAAAATTGGGTACTGTCCGTGATACTTTTTCTATTTGCACTAACATACAAGCTTTCGGGGTATCTCTCCTTCAAACCTTGAATAAGGGGACGCACCCCGAAAGCTTGTTCTGAAAAATTGTATGTTAGTGCAAATAAAAAAACAGCGGACAGCGCTCAATTTTCTCTGCTTGCAGAAAACAAACTATTTTAATTCAGGAGGGCTCTGAAGAGCTCCGAGCAGCAGTCAGGTCACACACAGAAAGGCCTGTGGACAGCTGAGACTAATAATGAGTTCTGGCTACTAGGTTAAATGTAGACCTAGGAATTGAGGCTTTATCTAACCCAAAAACTCTACAAAGCCTCTGGGCTCCAGGGCTTAGAACAGGGATAAGCAATTAGCGGACCTCCAGCTGTTGCAAAACTACAAGTCCCATAATGCCTCTGCCTCTGGGTGTCATGCTTGTGGCTGTCAGAGTCTTGCTATGCCTCATGGGATTTGTAGTTCTGCAACATCTGGTCCGCTAATTGCATATCCCTAGCTTAAAAGAAGACTTCTTAAGATTCTAAGAAAATAAGAGTAAGGTAGACTGCGGCGCCCCCAGCTGTGGGCACGTTGGCTCGTTCTGAGGTGAGCACCGTGGCTGGTAGCTGACCATTGCAGGGCAGCATGTAACAACATATTTATATAGGCAAGCAATCTATGTATACGCCCCCTTTTCTGATTTTTGTGATGTCTATCAACTAATTATGTGTATTTTTTTCTTCTGTTGTTTATTGTTAAAGTACAGACTATACAGACAATCAACGTAACTATATACAATCCTGTGTACAAAAAGACTCCTGGGGTAATCAAGGATGGAAAAAGACCTAGGGGTCCTAGTAGAGAATAGGCTCAGCAGTGGCATGCAATGCCAAGCTGCTGCAAGCAAAGCTAACAAAGTGTTGGCATGCATCAAAAAAGGGATTAACTTCAGGGATTACTCAATAAATCTCCCACTGTACAAGTCCCTGGTGAGGTCGCACCTGGAGTATGCCGTCCAGTTCTGGGCACCGGTCCTCAAGAAGGACGTCCTGGTATTGGAAAGGGTTCAGAGAAGGGCAACAAAGCTAGTTAAGGGATTAGAGGACCTAAGTTATGAGGAAAGATTACAAGCACTGAACTTGTTCTCTCTGGAGAAAAGACGCTTGAGAGGGGATATGATTTCAATGTACAAATACTGCACTGGTGACCCCGCTATAGGGGCAATACTATTCAGCGCAAGGGAAAACAAGAAGACACACGGCCATTCACTGAGAATGAAAGAAAGGCGGTTTAACCTTAAGATGCGTAGGGGTTTCTTTACGGTAAGAGCAGTGCGAATGTGGAATTCTCTTCCAGAAACAGTGGTTTCTGCTGGTAGTATAGATAATTTTAAAAAACTATTAGATGCACACCTAAGGGACCACAACATTGGGGGATATACAACGTAATACTGACATAAAAAAAACACACACATGGGTTGGACTTGATGGACTTGTGTCTTTTTCCAGCCTCACTGACTATGTAACTATGTAACTATGAAGCGGTATTGCTTTGTAAATCCGCGAAACATGTAGAGTCCACAGAAATCTGTATAAGTATACTATCATCATAAATGTCTGTAACAACTTTTTAAAGTTTTAACCACGCTTTTTGTATTGTCTCCCCCCTTAAATGGAGGATTATTTGTAATAAAGATGAATTTTCCATTTTAAAAGTGGTTTTGTACTCCATGTATATGGTACCATCAAAGTCCAATAACAGTGCCTCCATTAGGGGTGAGTCTTTGCCATCCTCTCCCCCTTTCCTTCCAATAACTTTTTATGGACGAAGGTACCCCGTTATTTACTCATTTGTATTTCTGGCACTTCTAAAAATAAGAAAATAAATAGTCAGTTTTCTCTGTACCAGACACAAACCTTGGAACCAGGGCCAGATTAAGAGTGTCATGTGCTCGGTGCTGAGGATTTTGGTGGACCTTTTACTGGACACCATTCTGCATTTCCAAGAGCCTGAGCTGGCATGTGCCCAAGCTCACAGGCGTAACACTAGGGAATCCTGGCATTTAGTTTGCCAGGTTTCCGTAAGGGCTCTGCATCGGCGTGAACTCTGAACTGAAAGAGTGCAGCCACGCAGGCCTAACACTATGGAAGCCCCAAGTATCTGTAAGAGCCCTGCATTGGCGTGCCCCAGGCTTCCATTAGGACTATCAATCCCACCACCCTGCCCAGGCGGTGCATGCGGAATGCAGGGCCCATTGGGGAGATCGCTCCCCGTTGGCTCATTGCTTTCCATGAGCAGTCTGTTCTTTTTGGGTGGCTGGGCCTATATTAAGGTAGGGGCCTGGAGCTGCATCTCCAGTAGCCCCTACGTTAATCCAGCCCTTCTTGGAACCCCTCACCAAGAAGGGTGAAGGTGAGAACCCTAGGTGACACATTTACACCATCCACAGTGTCTCACGATAAATATAATATTATATATATACACCAGCAGATAATAGCAACAGTCTTTGAATTGTTCAGCTAGGCCAAGTGACACTGCCCTTTACGTAAATCAGGCCAAGTTATTAGTATTTGCTGAAAGTAGGTAATAACTACATATAAAAAATATGTGTCAAAGCTATTATTTCTGGTTGAATAAAAGCTGCTTTTACACAGTACTTGCTTGAATGATTCACATGTTCTTTCAACATTCTGTACTGGCAAGCTGTGCAGGCTGTAAGGTATACATTTTCCCTCTGCCCAGTAGCCAATGGCTGCCTCCAAGTCATTGCGCATTATGAAGCCATACATTCTGCACTCTTGGAAGGAGGACTGTAGGGGACAGTGTCATTTGGTCTAGCTGAATAATTCAAGGATGAGTTGCTATCATCTTCTCAGATTTGCACCTCCCCTCGGGGAGCAAAGGTTTCAGAGATCAATTCCATCCTGGCAACGTTCAGAGATCAGAAGCCTATGATTAATACAACCTGCTTTTCTTATCCTCCCTCTTCTGTCTCAGTCTCAAATGTCCCGTGGTGTCTGGAATTGAACTAGGGTCTTTGGGGGATTACTTGCAGGCCTTGGCTTCTGAAGGAACTTATCAAGGATGTGGTTAATTTAACAGTACAGAGCTTTGATCGTGTGTCTCTGTTGGATGATTCACCGGGCTGCTCTTATATCATAACTGCGGTAAAAAGCCAGCAGTGAAAACTTACCTCAACACCAAGCTTGGTGGGAACCTGGAGGACTCCCATATAACTTAAGGTTGCACACAACTGTTGAATGTTTTAGCATAGTCTATATAGCAAAACTTAAATTATGCACAGAAATATGTACACAATTGGTATTAAAGCGGTAGTAAACTCATTTTTTACACATGTACCTACCGATAAGACTATAATAAGGCTTACCTGTAGGTAAAGTGAATATCTCCTAAATTTGCACTGTTTAGGAGATCTTCACACTGGATGCAGCCATTGATGCCACTGGTGCATGCGTTCTGAAGGTCTAGCATAGCGTGCCGGACCTTCAGAGCTCCGTGCTGAAGGAGAGGGTACTGACGTCTTTGTGACTTTGGCCACTCATACAGCCGGGGTCCATGAACCTAGAAGGAAGACCTGGGGAAGATGGAAGCCCCGTCAGCGGTGACAGCTGGAATGCCCTATCTTTATTTTATATGAGCCTCGGAGACTGTTGGAAACGTTAGGAAACGCTCGGGAGCTGTTTACACTTTCAGTATTTCCGAATGTTTCCGGCCGTCTCTGAGGCTCACCAGCACCCCCGCTTCTCTGGCCACATGCGGTATTGCATGCACAGAGGCTTAACCTCCCTGGCGGTATTCCCGAGTGTGGCTCAGGGTGGATTTTCAGTACCAAGAACGGTAACCCCGAGCCACACTCGGGATTGCATTGCTGGATCCAGGCAGCGCTACTCACCTTGTCTCCTGGATCCAGCGATGTCCCCCGCTGTGTCTACGAGCTGTGTCCGCCGCCAGATGACTCCTGTGTGCCGGGCTCCTTCCCTGCGAGCGTCGCGTCGCACGGGGACGGAGACCGGCGGGAAATTCAAAAAGTGAAACACACACAGCACATACAGTACACTGTAATCTTATAGATTACATTACTGTATGAAATCATTTCACATCCCCTTTGTCCCTAGTGGTTTGCCCAGTGCCCTGCATGCACTTTTATATTATAAATGTCATTCTTTCTGCCTGGAAACATGAGAACGTCCATAGCAACCAAAAAGTGTCCCTTTGCGTCAAAAGTGCTTTTTGACCAGCTAGAAAACAGCGATAGTAAATAAGAATCATTTGCAGAATTGAGTGATACTGATTTTTGGGGAAATTTATCATCAGAAACTGAAAGTGACGACAGTGACAATTCTGCAACTGAGCAAATTTCTGTGTTTTTGTTTGATTACATTATTGAATACATTTTATTACTATTATATTATTATTTTTGATAATTATTTTTAGTTATTTATTATATTATAATTTATGATTTTATTTTTCAAACTTTTTCATACCCGGGATGTCTACTAGACTCTTGTTTGGACAGATTTAAGTGAGTTATTCCTAAGAATTACAGGCCTACAATATAAAACGCCAAATTTTCATGCAAAATAATCGTACCGCTTTCAGCACCAGAAATCGGAAATAATCACCCCCAGGGAGGTTAATCTGCTTGTTATGTGAGACAAACCGAGTCTGAATTTAAAAAAAAAAAAACAGCTCGTATTGCGAAACGCTTGTTAACCGCGTTTTTTTGCAATCCGAGGTTTTACTGTATAATAATAAAATAATAATAAAATATATAATGTTTGGGGGTTCTAAGTAATGGTCCGTACACATGATAAGATTATTGGACGAATGATCATCCTTTTTTTTGTTTTTTTTTTCGAAACTGAAGAGTTTACTAAAGTTACGAAAATTCTTGCACGACAGAATAAAAATTCAGAAGTGATGTGATGGATTGTATTGTATCTTCATTATATTCTCGAGCGACAACTGTACTGATTAAAACGTTGTGACCGAACGCTACTAACAATCAGATTATTGTACGATTGCTTTGAAAGTGGGATTTTTCGTACAATTTTCAGATCATGTGTACAGGCCTTAAAGTGATTGTAAAGTCTCGTTTTTTTTTTCTCTGTAATGGTTTTTCACAGAGCAGCCCGGATCCTCCTCTTCTGTGCTCCTGGCCCCTCCCTCTTGTTGAGTGCCCCCACAGTAAGCAGCTTGCTATTGGGGGCACCCGAGCCGAGTCACAGCTCCTTGTGTCCATTTAAACACAGAGCCCCGGTTCGGCCCGCTCTCTTTCTCTCCTGATTGGCTAGCTGACTTTGATTGACAGCAGCTGGAGCCAATGGCACCTCTGCTGTGTCTCCGCCAATCAGTAGAGGAGAGTCCCAGATGGCAACCGTGGACATCGCTTGACAGAGATGGGGCTCAGGTAAGTATTAGGGGGGCTGCTGCACACAGAAGGCTTTTTATTTTAATGCATAGAATGTATTAAGATAAAAAAAACGAATAAAGAGTCTCATTGCGCTCTACATTCAGGCTCATCAAACCTTAAATCCGGGAACGAGGATCCACGGTCAGAAGGGAAATTTAAGGTGTAAGAGAGAGGTTCCAAGTACAGTAGTCCTATGGAGCCTTGCTTCCAGTGGGATGGATCATGGTGGAATACATCAATCAGCAGCCATATGACCCATACACATGACAATGCAACCGTCGTACAACAGCTTGTATGATAATCCGACTGTTAGTACGCGCAATTAGAACAGCCAGCGTTCAACAGTCGTACAACAGAAGTTGGCTGAACAGACTAGAAAACCTTTGTTGGCGCACAAGCTATTGTACGACTGTTGTACCATCTGTACAAAGAAGTTGGCCCAACAAAAGTTGTACGTGCAAAACACGCATGCTCAGAAGTCAGGAACGCCCGGTCGGAAGTGTCCGTTCATGTAAACCTACGTTCCTAATTCACAAATCACATTCACCTGAACTTCCTCTTTAGACACTCGTAACACATCACCACGTGCGGCTTTGTTGTACAATTACTTGACTCCTGTCAGTGCTCTAGACACAACCGCCAACAGCCGATTTTGGGCAAAAGTTGAACGTGCGGTTGTACAACCGTTGCACCGTGTGTACGAGGCATTAGTGAAAGTCAATGTGGGATATATCACAGGAGAGGATGTGAGTGTTGATGGATGGATGACGGCTCAGATTGTGGTGCAGCAGGGCTCATACGGTCTGGGAATCCTTAAATCTGGGAATGAGGATCCACGGTCAAAAGAGAACTTTAAGGTGTAAGGCTGGATTCACACCTATGCATTTTTAGTGCTTTTTGCATTTTGCAGATTTGCACTACAGAACGTCTTCCGTAGGAAACCATGTTAAAGCGGTTGTCTACCCCCAAAAGGCATTTTTACCTACAGGTAATCCTACAATAAGGCTTACCTGTATGTAAAATGAATATCTCCTAAACCTATATGGTTTAGGAGATATTCCACTTGCATGCAGCCGCTGATGTCACTGCGCTTGTGCAGTAATGTCCCGGCGAAGGCCCGGCTTGCCAGAAAGTCTGCCACTCACAGCGCTGGAGCCGCAAACCCAGAAGAGTCCCCACAGGGAAGATGTCCACTCCCTCCGCAGGGACCAGGCAGCCCTGTGGGAGCTTCATTCTGAAGTATTTCATAATGAGCTAGTATGCGGTGCATACTAGCTCATTATGCCTTTTCTTTGCAGGGTTTTTGTTTTTCTTCGGTAGACAACCACTTTAAATGGACTGTAGTGCAAATCTACAAAATGCAAAAAGCACTAAAAATGCATAGGTGTGAATCAGGCCTTAGAGAGAGGCTCCAAGTCCAGTAGTCCTATGGAGTCTTGGTTCCAGTGGGATGGATGAGGGTGGAATACATCAATCAACAGTCCTAGTGAAAGTCAATGTGGGATATATCACAGGAGAGGATGTGAGTGGTGATGGATGGATGACGGCTCAGATTGTGGTGCAGGCTGCAGGGCTGATCCACGATCAGAAGGAAACTTTAAGGTGTAAGGCTACTTTCACACTGAAGCATTTTACAGACGCTATGTTTCTAAAAATAGCGTCTGTAAAGCACCTCAAAAATCCCCCCAATCAACCCCAATGTGAAAGCCCAAGTGCTTTCACACTGGGGCGGTGCGCTTGCAGGACGTTACAAAAAGTCCTGCAAGCAGCATCTTTGGGGCGGTGAGGGAAGCGGTGTATATACCGCTCCTCTACCGCCCCTGCCATTGAAATGAATGGCAAGCGCTTCCGAAGCGGCTGCACACCGTCTCGGTAGCGCTGAGCGGCGGCACTTTTAACCCCTTTTTAACCACTTGTGGGGGGTTAAAAGCGCGGGGCTCCCGCCTGCATAGCGGAGCCATATCGCTGGTAAAACTCAGCTAAAACTAGCGGGGTTTTACTGCGACCACGGCTGCCGCTCAGTGTGAAAGTAGCCTTAAGCCTTGTACACACGGGACGACGATTGTATACAACAGGTCGAACTAACAACCGTTGTATGCGATATCGATCGTTCGTATGCGCGATTAGAACTGTCGAACATACGACGGTCGTACAAGGGAGTTTTATGAGCAGACTAGAAAACTTGGTCGTACCAACAAGCGCTCATACGACCGTTGTATCGTGTGTACAGAGCAGTTGGTATTGTGCAAAACACGCATGCTCCGAAGTCAGGAACGGCCGGATGCTAATTACATGCACCTGAATGTTCTTCTGCGGTTGTACGATCGTGTAGTGCAGTCAGTATGCAAGTTACATTATGCAACAGACGATTTGCGACGATCGTCGTCCCGTGTGTACGAGGCTTAAGAGAGAGGCTCCAAGTCCAGTAGTCCTATGCAGTCTTGGTTACAGTGGGATGGATCAGGGTGGAATATATCAATCAGCAGCCCTAGTGAAAGTCAATGTGGGATATATCACAGGAGAGGATGTGAGTGGTGATGGATGGATGGATGACGGCTCAGATTGTGGTGCAGCAGGGCTCATCAGGTCTGGGAATCCTCAATAACACGTACAAAATATGTTAAAAGTGGCGCTGTGACCACTTTTGTTTTGTAAGATATTGACGTTTGTCTTGATCCTATATGATCAGGTTTAAATTTACTTGCGATAAAAAAATGAACATAAACTAAAAATCACGTAGCAAAGATGAAGATTAGGAAAAAGGTGGATTGGGCTTGTGCTCCCAGTTCTGCGATAGCGGTGAAATGTCACCGCTCCCATTTTGCATATAAATCCACCTGGTTCCAATTCATTTCTATTAATGTCATTCGTCATTTCCTCATCATACATCGCTGATGATATAAAAAGCTCTATACATAGATCAAATTGCTGCTTAACCAAAAATACATTATAATCTAATCAGAGAGACAAGCCGGGGTCTAAAATTAGCTGCCTTACCCCCACCACCCCTGTTGCTGAATCTATGCTCAGCCCTCCTCTATCACAGCTGACCCCAGGCTTCGCTCCCTCCATCTCTTGGCTCGGAGCCATCACTGCAGCTTTGCAGTCTTGCAGGCTCGTCGCTGCCTCCGTTGCATGGGACTGCAACCTTTCCCGTTGAACTTGGCGAATCTCGTGGGAGAGCCGAGCTTTGCTTTTCCCCTTACAAATTTCTACATGCTTCGTCTCGCGCTGCAAGGCTCACAGGCGTATCTTGCTCTAATAGTGACACAAATGAGGGCAAACAGATAGCACATTTGGAGATCAGCCTGCTGCTGTGTGAAAGCACTAGGCAGCTTAGCGTGAGTAACTGCCGGGGCCATTATTGTGCTTGTCAGATCCCAATGGGATCCACACAAGCCAGGGCCATGATAAAAATATCATACTGATTAATTGAGGCTCAGGATGAGGAAAAAAAAAAAACATATGGAACAAGATGGGTCCCTGGTGGCCAAGGTCTACAGCTCCGTGTGTGCTGAGGTGCATCATGGGAGAAGGCTGTTTTTTTATCTGAGGTTGGAAATTTACAATGGAGCTGTGCAAATACAGACTAAATGCAATAGTCCCCATGCACACATTCATGAAAATGGCTGTAGTAATGTTGGGTGCTGTGTAGGGTTGCCACGTCATTCCTTTAATCCAGGACACATATTAATTACGCAGGTTCTGTGGCTGATTAAGGTGGTAATTAAACTCACTTGGTGCCTCATCTGCATTAAATTGGCCTCAGAACAACCTGTGTAATTCATATGTGTCCCAGATTAAAGGGATGATGTGCATGGGCGTCCGCAGAACTTTTTTCAGGGGGGGGCATCATTTTAAGGTCACCCATGCCCCGCCCCTTTCGACAATGTCATGAAGGGGAAGGGCTTAGCCGCAACTCACAATTATTTATTTTAAAGGGGGAAATGGCAGACTTTATTCCAGGCATGTGCTATGTACAGGGAGATTCCAGGCATGTGCTATGTACAGGGTGCAGATTCCAGGCGTGTGCTTTGTACAGGGTGCAGATTCCAGGCATGTGCTATGTATAGGGTGCAGATTCCAGGCGTGTGCTTTGTACAGGGTGCAGATTCCAGGCATGTGCTATGTACAGGGTGCAGATTCCAGGCGTGTGCTTTGTACAGGGTGCAGATTCCAGGCGTGTGCTATGTACAGGGTGAAGATTCCAGGCATGTGCTATGTACAGGGTGCAGATTCCAGGTGTGTGCTTTGTACAGGGTGCAGATTCCAGGCGTGTGCTATGTACAGGGTGCAGATTCCAGGCGTGTGCTATGTACAGGGTGCAGATTCCAGGCGTGTGCTATGTACAGGGTTCATATTCCAGGCGTGTGCTATGCCAGTATACATATCCAATCCCCCGCACAGAACTCTCTTCCCCCCCACAGAAAAGAATTGTCTATAACTCACATTGGCAGGTCATGCTCCTGGCACAGCTTCTGCAGGTTCTGCAGGTCAGTACTGTCTTAACACCGGACGATGGAAAGCTCTGCCGGCTGCCGTCCACAGTGTAATCTTCCTTCCTGTGCTGGGAGCTGGTACATGGAGTGTTCCAGAACCCGGTCATAATCTACGCAGACACCTTGCGATCCCTGATTCCAGGGGGGGCACTTGCCCCCCCCTTGCCCCTACCAGCGGACGCCCATGATGATGTGGCAACTCTAGTGCTGTGATGACCACAGGCTGGGAACCATAGACCAGTGGTTCTCAACCCTGTCCTCAAGTACCTCCAGCAGGCCAAGTTTTGGGAATTTCTCTTAGATAAAATGGCTGTCCAAAATACCAAGCCATTGACTCTGATTTAAAGCACCTGTGCAAGATGAAGGAAAACTTGCAAACATGGCCTGGTGGGAGTACTTGAGGACAGGGTTGAGGACCACTGCCGTAGACAATCAGAGTGAAGAAACAGCATCAGCACACCAAGGATTCCTCAAAGGGTCCAAAGCTTTATTCACATGGTCACACGGTATACTGTACATACAGCAGGTATAAAAAGTCTACACACCCCTGCTACAATGTCAACCTTGGTTTCATCAGACCAGAACACATTTTCCCACATGCTTTTGGGAGACTTCAGATGTGTTTTTGCTAAATTTAGCCAGGCGAAATGTTTTTCTTGGTAAGAAAAGGCTTCCGTCTTGCCACTCTACCCCATAGCCCAGACATATGAAGAATACGGGGGATTGTTGTCACCACACAGCCAATACTTGCCAAATATTCCTGCAGCTCCTTTAATGTTGCTGTAGGCTTCTTGGCAGCCTCCCTGACCAGTTTTCTTCTCATCTTTTCATCAGTTTTGGAGGGACGTCCAGTCCTTGGTGATGTCACTGTTGTGCCGTATTTTCTCCACTTGATGATGACGGTCTTCACTGTGTTCCATGGGATATCTAATGCCTTGGAAATTCTTGTGTACCCCTCTCCTGACTGATACCTTTTAGCAACGAGATCCCTCTGATGCTTTGGAAGCTCTCTGTGAACCATGGCTGTTGCTGTAGGACAAGGGTAGGCAACCTTAGAGAGGTGGAGATCTACCTGAACAACATGGGAGAACTCAAAGATCACCGGTTTTTGTTTGGTCCCTATGCCCAAAAGTGCACCAAACCCACAGGATTTAATGGAAATCTATGGCTAAGCATAGCTAACCCACAGGAAATCTGCGGGTGCATCAGTGTGAAAGCAGCCTTCTAGGGGGCTCAGGACAGTAAAGGCTCATTTACGTTGTGTGCGGGGCAGTAAAACCCCATAGTTGAGCCATGTTTTTACCACCACTAACCCCTTACCCCAACTGCAACCCCTTTAGCTGCAGTTGCCAGGGGTGTACAAATGTTGCGACCACAGCATGATTTTTCCACAGGAAAGCTGCGGGTACACTGCACTGCACTTGCACCAGTGTGAAAGCAACCTAATAGGTGCTATTGTGCCCATACACATGCCATTGTGTCCACAAATATATGCCCATAAGCATGCCATTATGCCCATATACATGCTATTATGCCCAAACACATGGTATTGTGTCCATAAACACATGCTCATAAACATGCCATTGTGCCCATACACATGCCCATAAACAGGCCATTGTGCCCAAATACATGGTATTGTGTCCATCAACACATGCCCATACACATGTCATTGTGCCCATACACATGCCACTGTGCCCATACACAAGCCACTGTGTCCATACACATGCCAATGTGCCTATACACATGCCAATGTGCCCATACACAAGCCATTGTGCCCATAAACATGCCCATAAATATGCCACTGAGCCCATACACATGCCCATACACAAGCCACTCTGCCCATACACATGCCCATAAACAAGCCACTGTGCCCATACACATGTCCATAAACAAGCCACTGTGCCCATACACATGCCCATAAACAAGCCACTGTTCCCATAAACATGCCATTGTGCCCATACACAAGCCACTGTGCCCATACACATGCCCAAAAACATGCCATTGTGTCCATACACATGCCCATACACAAACCACTGTGCCCATACACAGGGTCATAAACAAGCCACTGTGCCCATACACATGCCCATAAACAAGCCACTGTCCCAATAAACATGCCATTGTGCCCACACAAAGCCACTGTGCACATACACAAGCCACTGTGTCCATACTCATGCCCATAAACAAGCCACTGTGCCCATACTAATGCCCATAAACAAGCCACTGTTCCCATACACATGCCCATAAACATGCTATTGTGCATTATGTTCAGTGACCCTGACCTTAAGCTGCTGTGGATCCCACTAAGAGAGTGCTACTGGTATCATTCCACCTCTCACTGCAGCTGGAGCTATAGGCTAAGCATTAGCTTATGCAGCCAGCTGATTCCTCCGCGGCCAACTCCTGCGCTCTCTGTGGCTGGCGCCAGCTGGGCTACAACTCTGCAAAAGGATTGTCTGTTGTAACTAAGAAAATGTCAGAAAATACTTACTAGAACAGCTGCACTTTTAGGGGTTAATCAGAGGCACTTTAAATGATGGTGGTGTTGCACTGACTCCTATTTAACATGAGTTTAAATGTGATTGCTTAATTCTGAACACAGCTACATCCCCAGTTATAGGAGGGTGTGCACACTTATGCAACCACATTATCTTAGTTTTTTTATTTTTATCTTTGTCTCATTTTTTTACATCACAGAAACCTTACAGTTTAACAGGGGTGTGTAGACTTTTTATATCCACTGTATAGCAACATTTCAGAGCTACACAGGACCCCTTCGTCAGGCAAGTGAATGATGAAGGGGCCCTGCATGGCTCCGAAACACTGCTATATGTACAATAAATGTACATAAAGAGCAAAATGGATTATTACCAACCCTACCAACACAAAAGGGTGTCTACCTCCTCATATAGGCAAATATAGACTAGGGATAAAGGGTCTTTAAAGAGACCCTAAGGTTCTCAAGCATATCAGACATGGTACACAGAGATCTGGCCCATAGTATCGCCGAGAGACAGATATGACTGAACAGGTACCTACATGTAGTCTACTTTCTCCACTGGAGATGGCGTTTTTCCGCATCGGCACTGCAGTTGGGGAGGAAGTCAAGAGGAACAATGCTCCTCTATGGTTTCCTGGGTCCCTGGGGAAGCTATCCCATTGGATGCTGCCATCCTGTGTGACCTTTGCAACCATCTTGGGACAGACAGAGCCATTTTATGGCCCTGGCTCCCAGATTTGGCAGCCTTTTGCGAGTTGGTAGAGTAGGGACAGGCACCCCGTCTGGTAAGGTCAGAGGTAGCAGCAGGGAGAGGTTCCTGACAAAGAGGGAAAGTGTTGGGTTCGCTACTTCTCTGGTATCTGCCTGCTTGGGAGCAAGACAGCCAGGCCGCATTCTACCCCTTTCTACAGATGTGATCAGCATGATCTCTACATGCTGTTGGAAATATGAGTGTTCCTGGCTGGGTTACTTTCCCAACGGGTTTTTGTGAACTGCCTTTATATTGTTCTTTCAATGCACTGGGACTGTGTGTGTTATTACCGCTGCACCATGCTGCACCCCACCTCCATACTTACAAGGGTTACCGCTGCACCATGCTGCACCCCACCTCCATACTTACAAGGGCTGTACTGAAAGTAATGCGGAAGTGGGTATAACAATTTTATTAATTTACATAGATTGTTCAATGTCAAATGTCCAGGCATGTGGGCGGATACCAACCAATCTTTCCTGAGCCTGGACCAGCTCTGTGACTTCAGCTGACAGCGAGCTTCAGCTCTCTGTCTGCTGCAAACGGGTCACAAGAGTGCAGAATGAACTGCACTCCAATGATCCATGGGAGAAGTACAGCCCAACGAGCTTTGGCTGTACTTCTCCTTTAAGAGATCCAATGCTCTACACCTTTTTTTCTACTTTTCAAACTAAATGTCTTTCACTGAGCACCAGGGTTGGCCCGTCCATTGTGGGCGCACGGGTGCCGTCCCCCTATCCACCGCCACTACCCTCCCTATTCATGCACCCGGCCCCTTTCAGGATGCCGGGCACATGAATTCTTAAGGTGGGGATGGGCGGGGGAGTGTTTTTTGATGCACCTGATTAGAGCCAGAGGCTCTAATAGGCTTCAAAATAGGGTGGGCTCGGGGCGCAGAGCACTGTGTCCGAAGTCCGCCCAGGTGTGTTGCAACAGCGAATGAATATTCGCTGTTGCATCACTGATCCTCCTCCCGGCCAATCGGGAAGCGGATCTGATACCCATCACCCGATTGGCTAAAAGGACAGGCAATTCTATTGGAAGCCTAGGAGGAGGAGAAGACACAGGAGCCACTGCCCGATGCCCGCCGAAGCCTGATCTCCACCGGTGCCCTGAACCCCGCTGATGTCCGATGTGCCCACCGATGCCCAATCCCCGCCGCTGCCCAATGTGCCCGCCGATCCCTACCGCTGCCCGATGTGCCTGCCGATGCCCTGATCTCCCCCGCTGTCTGATGTACCTGCCGATGCCCTGATCTTTCCCGCTGCCCGATCCCCGCCGCCGCCCGATGTGCCCGCCGATGCCTGATCCCTGTGGCAGACAGCAAGTGTGGGGGGGGGGGTGTTTGAGGTGCCATGTGGGGGGTGGTGGTTATTTGCCCCCCTCCCCCCAAACTAAAAACCACCAGCCACCACTGCTGAGCACTATGATCCACTTTAAATCCCTATTCTATTTTGTTGCAAAAAGCAGTGACCAGCAGCAAATGAGCGTCCATTCACCGAAGTCAGATCAGTGAGAGGCGTTTTGATTGGTTACTGTGGGTGACTGCATTTGCTAGAATTTCTAAAAGTAAAGTATTTTTCTTGTTCCTGTCAACCAGTCAGACACCTTTTCTAACATGCGCTAGGAAATGACAGTTGGGTATTGGATTTTGTGTGGGCAGCAAGAACACTTTTCTTTTTTTAGGATAAGTGGCTCCAGGCTTTAAATAAAGTGAACCTGTCATACAAGTAAGATTGTCTAGCAGCACCTTTTTTTTTTTACTCTTCAATAAATCTTCTTCCATGAGCTACAGAATGGCCAAAGTTAGGCAACGGGGCGATCTCTTTGCTCCCACTTT
Source organism: Glandirana rugosa (assembly GCA_018402905.1). NCBI lineage: Eukaryota > Metazoa > Chordata > Amphibia > Anura > Ranidae > Glandirana > Glandirana rugosa. The sequence goes on from BLSH010240949.1 coordinate 67,492, forward strand.
GGTGTTCAGACGCACCATCTGCTAACCCACTATCCAATGGGATACCACTATAAGGGCTATACTGTTTATCTTCTTTATTATCAAATACACGCATTTATGCAGCTCTGTATTCATTAATAAATCCTTAAATGTTTTTTAATGCAAGCAGTGCAAGAACCTAAATTTACTTGGCCTCTAGCGGTCCAATTGCAGCAAAGCCTAGACTGGGAGAGCAGCCCAAGGATCCAATCATTTGTGCTGCAGTGCTCATCTTCTAACAAGGGTGCATGCTGATAGAAGGAGAGAGCAGAGTGGCAGAGAGATGAGCTCATCAGTCTGCTGCTTCTACTGTTCAGTCACATGTTGGGGGAGGGACAAGACCTTTCAGGACACTTTCACACTGGGGCGGGCAGGGCGCTAGTTTTAGCGGTGCTTTACTGCTGGTATAGCGACCCTTTGACACCGCTATTCGGGCGGCAGCGGAGCTAAGGGGCAAGTTCAGTCAAGTGGCCCATTGAACCACCGAATCAGCTCCCCGTCCATGCCCACCTGGTTTTAGAATGGATAGTGATGTTATGAAGCAAGACAAATATGATTCAATGTGGTAACATAATTTAATGTTAATAACAACAAAGGAGGTTTAACAAAAATAATGCATCAATGCAGCTCATCAATGCCCATCATTGCAGCCTGATCAATGCCCATCATTGCAGCCCGATCAATGCCCATCAATGAAGCCTCGCCAGTGCCCATCAGCACAGCCTGATCAGTGCAGCCTGACCAGTGCCCATCAATGCAGCCTGATTCGGTTTGCCAGCGCTGTCTCGAATAACAAGCAGAATTAAGCCTCTGTGCATGCAATACCGCATGTGGCCAGAGGTGCGGGGGGCTCTGGTGAGCCTCTGATATGGCCGGAAGCATTTGGCAATACTCGGAAATACCAAAAGTGTAAACAGTTCTCAAGCATTTCTGATCGTTTCCGAGCTTCACCAGCGCCACCGCACCTCTGGCCACATACGGTACTGCATTGACAAGCAGTGCTGTGGAACGAATTATCTGAGTTTCCATTATTTCCTATGGGGAAACTTGCTTTGATATACGAGTGATTTGGATTACAGGCCTGGAACGGATTATGCTCGCCATCCAAGGTTCCGCTGTATAAAGTTTATCGTTCTATGGAAAAATGATTTAAAACTCATATTTCAAATGACGTTAAACCTGGAACTGGCGGGACACCTGGAAAATGTTATAGCCACTTTTTATTTATTTATTATTATTATTATTTTTTTTTTTAATGCAATGAAAATCCCATCACATTCACGGTGGCGGAGGGACAGGAAATCTGTTGAGAAATTAATTTCTAGACCTGTACAGGAGGATAATAACTGTTTCCCGGGCATGGAGCCTAATTGATCATGATACTCGGAGCAAGCAGAATTTTATATGGGCGGCATATGTTCCCTCACTTACAAAGAAACGGTAATCATCTGCGCTCCCATCGTGACCTTTTCTCAAAGCTCGCTCTAATATAAAAACGACCTTTTTTTTTTTTTTTAAGGTTGTTGTATTGATTTATTATGAGCTAAAATACCAACATACCGGCTACATCTGTGATTTTTAATTGGATGCGGCTTTTATTTATTTGTACTTTTATTGAGTGCAAATATATTCTGTATTACTTTACGGAGGATGGCGCCCTGAAAGGAGTTCATTTCCTTGGCACAAGCTAAAGGTTAAACAACTTTGGTCTAATAGAAAAAAAAAACTGTTCAATAGTTTCTTATCACAAAGCTTTTTTTTTTTAGATCTCAAAATGTAACTTATTATTAGCAATTATTTATCCGTTTCTGGAGCTGGTTGGGGTAAAGAACTAAAATCGTTTGTTTTCTGGGTTTACCCTGCATTGTTTGATTTCAGTTTTAACCACTTGCTTACTGGGCACTTAAACCCCCCTCCTGCCCGGACCAATTCTCAGCTTTCAGTGCTGTCGCTCTTTGAATGACAATTGTGCGGTCGTGCGGTGTTGTACCCAAAAAAAATTGACGTCCTTTATTTCCCACAAATAGAGCTTTCTTTTGGGGGTATTTGATCACCTCTGCGGTTTTTATTTTTTGCGCTATAAACTAAAAAAAGCGACAATTTTGAAAAAAGAACATTTTTTTTTACTTTTTGCTATAATAAATATCCAAAAATGTAAAAAAAAAAGTATTTCTCAGTTTAGGCCAATATATATTCTTCTACATATTTTTGGTAAAAAAAAAAATCGCAATAAGCGTATTTTGATTGGGTTGCGCAAAAGTTATAGCGCCTACAAACTATGGACATTGGTTTATGGCGTTTTTATTATTTATTGTTTTTATACTGGTAATGGCGGCGATCTGCGATTTTTATCGGGACTGGGATATTCCAGCGGACATGTCTGATGTTTTTGACACTTTTTTTGGGACCAATGACATTTATGCAGCGATCAGATCTAAAAATAGACACTGATTACTGTATAAATGTCATTGGCAGGGAAGGGGTTAACACTAAGGGGGCAGTGAAGTGGTTAAATGTTTTCCCTGGGTGTGTTCTAACTGTGAAGGGGCATAACAGATCTAACTGATCCCGATCACAGGGATCAGTAGAACTGTCATGCCCCCCCCTCATAGAGCGGGGAATCGCAGTGTTTACATTGGCGGTTCCCCGTTCTGGCTCTCTGTGAAGGGATCGCGGGTCTCCAGTGGACATCGAGTCCGCCCGTCCCGTGGGCAAGTTCACGCAGCATGCAGCGGCTGCGAGAGCGAGCCAGGAGCGTGCAAAAGGGGAGGACGTCTATTGACGGTCTCCCGGCAATTCAGATCCCGTCAAACGGCTATAGCGCGGATCTGAAGTGGTTAAAAGAATTGTCTATAAAGATAATTGGGGCAATTAGGACCCATTCATACCGAGCGTTGCAGCAATATAACTCGCTGCTTTCCTACAATGCACAGAAATGCTCTATGTTCAGTGTGCTGGGGTGCAATCTATTGTGACTACTGTGCTGCATGCTTTGCACTGCTCAACTCTGTACATTGCGATATACAGTATCATACAAAAGTGAGTACACCCCTCACATTTTGTAAATATTTTATTCTATCTTTTCATGAGACAACACTGAAGAAATGACACTTTGCTACAATGTAAAGTAGTGAGCGTACAGCTTGTATAACAGTGTAAATTTGCTGTCCTCTCAAAATAACTCAACACACAGCCATTAATGTCTAAACCGCTGGCATCAAAAGTGTCCCCATGTTGATGGGTACAAGGGCCTCTTCCCGACAACCCTGGGCTGTGGTTGTCAAGGTCAGCGGGTGGGGGGCTTATCGTACTCAGCCCCCAGATCCCATCCTCCCCTATGTGAATTGGTATCGGGTACATTGTACCTCTATCCTCCACTCATTCACCAAAAAAGTGTCAAAAGCTTTTGACAATTCCTTTATTAGAAAAAACAATGTCCCACTATGTAATCCATGTCAATCATGGCGCCCGAGGACCCGAAAAATAATGAAAAATGAAAAGAGAGGGGCGTGGCCTGCGGCTGAAGCGGACGGTCGCAACACCGAGGAGCTCCGGAGAAAATCTAGCTAATCCTCGGCAATCCACTGCCAAATCGGACGGGTGAGTGACACAACAGCACCCACTCACTCCACCAACACCCCAGGGTCGGCCACATCAGTTGGGAAGCCGCGATCGCCGCCCGGCCGAAAATCGAGGCCGCGGCTTTTGCGGCCTAACCGGCGCCATCCGGAACGCACAATCCAACGGGCAGGGAACCCGGAGGAATACCACTTACAACATAAAATAAGACACACTGAGAGGCAGAATCCCAGGATCATACACAGGGCACCCTTTCTCGCAAAACCGGAGACCCGAGCGGCACCCGGCCCGGAAATCGAGGCCGCGGCTTTTGGGCCTACCTACGGAAAGACACTGTCACAACACCCATCCGCGAGAACCCCTCTCAGAAC
>BLSH010240949.1:75628-88662 GCA_018402905.1 Glandirana rugosa
AATAACGGGACACCCTACGCTGTTTTGTTTTATTGATTTTTCATCTATATTGCTGGGAGCTGCCAATACATTACAGCTGCGAGCAAGTTTAAATGACATTTTTCCTTTAGAAATGTAATTTTGCTGAGGCACTGTTCTACACATCACAAAGATGCGCCAGTTTATAAGCAGACAAAGGGGACCCACCAGGCACGATATTTAAAGGAATATTTAATTTTATTGTTTCACTTTAAGCATTATTAAAATCGCTGATCCTGAAAAAACTATACATTTAAAAACCTTTTTTTGCATCGATACATGTCCCCTAGGGCAGAACCCGGGTCCCCATACACTTTTTATGGTAATAACTTGCATATAAGCCTTTAATATGAGCACTTTTGATTTTTCATGTTTGTGTCCCATAGACTTTAATAGGGTAAGCATGTTTGCTATAACTTTTTGCCTGGGGAGTGCTCCATCCCTAATGTTATATAATCCACACCACGTCACTCTGTACATTGTGAAGTATGTTATATTCTCTACATTGCTCCACTCTCTACATTGTTATGTATGTTATATACTTCACACCACTCCACTCTGTACATTGTTAGGTTTGTTATATATGTCACTCTGTTCCCTGTGATGCATGTTATATACTCCATAGTACTGCACTGATATATACTCCACAGCACTCCACTCTGTATATTGTGATGTATGATATATACTCCATACTGCTACACTATAGGGTTTATTTACTAAAGGCAAAAGTGCAGTTGCTCCAGAGCTTAGTAAATGAGCAGAAGCTCTGCTGACTTCCATTATCCAATTACGTAAAGTTTTTTTTTTTTATATGATGTGAAAGATGATGTTATGGCGAGGAAATTGATACCTAACATGTCATGCTTTAAAAATGCGCACGCTCGTGGAATGGCGCCAAACTTCAGTACTTAAAAATCTATATAGGCGAAGCTTTAAATTTTTTACAGGTTACATGTTTAGAATTGAAGAGGAGGTCTTGGGCTAGAATTATTTCTCTCACTCTAACATTTGCAGCGATACCTCACATGCATGCATGACGTATGTATGAATTCACTTCTGCGTGCAAGCAAGCGGGGACGGGGGCGCTTTAATTGTTTTTTTTTATTGTTTATTTTACTTTTATTTTTTTATTTTGACACTTTCCCTTTAATTCATTATTTTTTTTATCACTTTTATTCCTATTAACATCCCTTAATAGAAATAGGGAATGACAGGTCCTTTTTATGGAGAGATCTGGGGTCTATAAGACCCTAGATCTCTCCTCTAGGCTGAAAAAAAAATAAACAATCTCAGGCTCTGAATACATGGCAGTGTTTACAACTGCCGGGGCCAGACATGACGTCATAACGTCGCGCCCGCCAGGGTTGCTAACCGCCAGTAAATTTACTGACAGTTCGTAAAAGTCAGTGATTTTTACAACTGTCTATAAATATCAGGGTCTGATAATTTGTCATGCTGTGCTGTTCTCTTATTTTTTAGGTTGTCAGTAAAAAATGTGCTCTGCCAGTAAATTTCCCATGGTTTGTCAGTAAAAAATGTGCTCCGCCAGTAAATTTCCTGTTTTGCCAGTAAAAAATGCTGTGGGAGGTTGGCAACACTGGCGCCCAGCCTCCGAGAGTCATACACATGACCCCCCCCCCCCAGGGACCATCTGGTCCTTGGTCAGCTCTATGGTAAACTTCTGCCGCCAGCAGATTCCTTCACCGGCTTGCCGATCGCACGGGCGAGTCGGTAGAAGCACCGGCGAGAGGAAGGGGGACGTCCACCTGTAAAAACAATCAAGCAGCTGGACAGCTGCTATGATTGGTTTTACATGACAGGGAATGGCCGGCAGAAAAAGAAGGTATCTGAATGATACCAGCAGCTGCAGGCATCATTCAGATTTAACCGATTGAACTCTAGGACGTCATATGACGTCCACCTAAGAAGTGGTTAATACTGAAAAGTATCTTGGATCATGTCCCAAGAGAAAATTGCAAGCGTACTCAATGACACCACAGCTAAATTTGAGGCCGTCTGGGAACCTTGGGCCCAGCATTTAGGTATCCCCTTAATACCGGGTACTTTAACCCAGCATAACTCCCGAAGCCCTAACTGATGATTGGCTCTCCTCTTGCCTCTCTTTTTTTCCTGCTTCTTTCATTCCTTTTTCTGCCTCCCACCTTTGTTATTTTGTACAGAAAGACATCTTGTCTATGGCCGCTCTTCTGATAATCCACGTTGAGGACAGATTCTCAATAGGTTAGTCTAGCCATTGTATATATTTTTTTATTTCCCTATCAACAGTGCCTTGAGTGACATAATTTACCTTAGTGCTGGGGGTGGTCTACATTCGGCACAGCTTGATCCCTTTACGGGGTGCTGGATGGACACCATCCCAGGTTCAAGTACTCTCCATCCACTCGGGATCGAAATCAGGGATGGACTAACTACGTATGTATGTTGTTACGAGGACTCATGCTATATTTCCTGGCAGGCCTTAGACTTTTAAGATTTATACTCAATGTATTATGTAATGTCTCTTCTCTACATGTTTCAAAATAAAGTATTTTGAGAGTAAAAAAAAAAAAAGAAGTGGTTAATACTCCACACTGCTCCACTCCTGACGTATATCGTGACGTGTCTATGTCATGACATGAGTTATATACTCCACCCCACTGAGAAGGAAAGCATGCCTCTGATTATCTATCAGACGTTTTTGATCCACAGTATCAACTTCTATGCCAAGTAATATACAAACAATCAGTTACTACTACTGTATAGAATAGTCTTCTATCTTGATCCATTTAGGAAGATTGTATGTACTACCTATAAAGAGATGTAATGATTGTCCCGGCTTCTCTGGACGATGACAGGAGAGAGAAGAACAAAGATATGACATTCTGATCGCTCAGTTCTGGTCTTCCTAGTAGTAGCCCATGGCAGATTATTAGAATGGCTGAGCATCAGGAAATCAATGCTTTTGAAGTGTGAAGTAGCAGAAGTGTTGAGTCCATTGAAATGACAGAAGAAAGCCGTCAACGCTTGCTGGAAGGACTGATGGGGCAACCAAAGTTGAGATGTTTCAACCACATGATGTGAAGTCACGAAAGAAGAACCTGATGGTGGAGGAGTTTGCAGAACGGGTGACAGTGATTATGTGACAGTAATGAAAAAATGAATTGGAACTGGGAGAACTCATCTAGGCATCCAAAGACTGAGCTTAATTGATGAGTGGAAGGGCCAAGAGCCATGGAGAAGAAAGATACATTGGATTTCCTATATAATCATTTTGCCCTTCATGTTGAGGCAGATAGATGCTCCTAGCTCACCATTCTTGGAGGGTCTAATCAATCAGCTTGGTTGAACATTTTCAGCAAGTCATTTTTTTTCAGAAATGTAGGGATTTGGGGATCTATATCATGATATAAAACAAATGGATGTTATTCACGAAATAAATTAAATAATTGGTGCAAAAGTCTAAAGGACATAAGGGTTAATTTACTAAAGGCAAAAAGACTGTGCACGTTGCTCCAGAGTTTAGTAAATGAGGTAAAGCTTTACTTCGCAAAGAATACCCAATCACTTGCAACGAAAATAAAAAAAAAAAATAACTTTTTGCTAATTTTTGCTTGCACATGATTGGATGATGGAAGTCTGCAGAGTTTCTGCTCTAAGCTCTGGAGCAACTGCACTTTGCAAAATGCAGTATATTTGCCTTTCGTAAATTAACCCCATAGACACCCATTTCCATTTGTTTTACTCTGTACGAAGTAAAATCTATAAATGCTGAATGATTATTATTGTTATTATACAGGATTTATATTGCACTGACAGTTTACGCAGCACTTTACAACTTGAGGGTAGCCAGTACAAATCCAATACACTTTAATACAGTAGGAATGAAAGGGCCCTGCTCGTTAGAGCTTACAATCTAAAGGCCCCTCCAGTACCGGGCCTGGGCTTTATTGGATAAGCAGGGGGGGGCCTGGGTTTGACTTTGAAGCAGCGATGTAATCTCTCATATGCTCCTCCTGGCCTTATCCTGATTGGCTCTCCACTGCCTAATTGGTTGACTTGGCCTTAATGTCTATTTAGGGTCACCTTCTACCATCCAAGCAAACATTGACATTTAGGGCTCATGGCATTGTGTCAATGCATGTTACATGTGTTGGTCTGATACAGTGCCATTCATTCCTCATGGCACTCCAATGCACCTTGCAATGGATGTGCATTGCCTGTGATAACACATGAAAGGGGTGGGGGGGTTGGCTTTCGGGTAGGCTGTACAAGGCCTTATGACTTCTAATGGCCCACCTCCTATTGGTGTATGATCAATCCTGTCCTAGGCTTTCAGAAAAAAAATGTCACCTCAATATGTCAACCACAAGCAGTGGTTTCAGCAGGGAGCATTGATAATTAAAAAGATTATTACATGAGCACCTTAACAACCACAATATACAGGGGTACACAATGTACTATTAACATATAAGCACACACAGGTTGGACTGGATGTCTTTTTCCAACCTTACAAACTATGTAACTATGTATGTCCTACAGAGGAAATTCACCAGCACTCCAGGACATGCAATGCATTGTACATGCAACACGTCACATGGGCCAAAATGCCATGCCAACACTTTAGGGCTTCACAGGGTCCCCTACTTCATGGCGACTCAGTGGGTGCTGGTGACTTTTTGCTGGATAATCTGGTCACACATAGTGCCAGCCAAAGTAGTCATTACCGTGGAGTCATAGGTCTGTGTACTGCCTGGATTGTGTAGCTCTATATCGGACTTCTGATTGCAGCTCACTAGGTGGTGATGTTCTCTGTATCCCTGGACAGGGCTGTCTTAATACATGGGCACTGCCCAGGGGTCTCAGGTGCATGGCGGCCCCATGGCAATCTTGTATTACATCATACTTTCCATTTGTCCCGGATTTGCCAGTCACGCTTTTTAATAAGCTGTCCCAGGGTAGCTGTGTATATTACTTTGCCCAGGGGCCCATGATGCTATTAAGACGGCCCTGTCACTGGAGACCACTCACCGCTGGAGGAAGAAAAGTAAGGACCCATGTTCTGTCATGTTAAGCGAATGTATTTTAGTGGAACACAGCAGTGCACATTAGGTGCAATGGTAGTTGCTATTCAAAGTCTAAGGAACCCCAACGCACCTGCTTAGGGGTGCATGTTTTTGCACAGTAGTACAATATTGTTAGACAGTAATGCAGAGCAACTAACGTGCATTGTTGAGCTTGTCTAAAATCTTGGTAGGATGAGAGGAGATCAAACGTTAATGAAACTAATTGTAGAGGTGCCCAGTGGGGTGTGTCTAAGGACCTGCCAATACAATACCTCCCTATGAACTCATAGGGCAGGGGTCTCCAAACTTTCTAAACAAAACTGTTTTTTGTTCTTCAGACTTTAGAGGGGCTGGACTGTGGCCATCGGGAGTGGGGATTCTTCTGGCTTTAGTTGGAGTAAATATCACATCCAACAGTGCCCCATCATTGGGATCATTTGAAGAAATAGTGTCCCATTGTTGGTGTTAATGGGAGAAATGATGCCCTGTTGTTGGTGTTAGTTGGCACAATAGTGTCTTGTATCAGTGGGAGGAATAGTGCCCCAAGGACCAGATAAAGGCAAGCAAAGGGCCCCCAGTTTGGAGGCCACTGTCATAGAGGATCCAGGATTGGGATCCCCATGGCATTAAGAGTAACTGATGTCACACCGTATGGAGACGGGTCATTTTCTCTACCTGTGTTCTTGGAAGGTTGCATGGTTCTACCTGCCTGGGTCACCTCAACCTCATCAGATATAGGTAATTTCTTGTTTTCTTTTTTTTGTTTCTCTTAATTGTGGAAGTAACTAGATTTATATATGTACAACACTTTAAGGCAGTGGTTCTCAACTCCGGTCCTCGAGACCCACTAACAGGCCAGGTTTGCAGGATAACTGAAATACATCACAGGTGATGGAATTTGCTGCTCAGTGATTGCAGCATTCTAGTCTGCATCTCCCCAAGGTAATACTTAAAATCTGGCCTGTTGGTGAGTCCCGAGGACAGGAGTTGAGAATCACTGCTTTAACCACTTCAGATCCGCGCTATTGCCAAAATACGGCTCCAGTGCGGATCTGAAATGCCGGGAGGACGTCCATGGACGTCCTCTACTGCGCATGCTCCAGCGTGCCCCCTGGCGGCAGCGGCTACGCGCGCGCGAGCGTGCCCGTGGGTCGGGCGGACTCGATGTCCGCCCGAGACCCGCCGATCACTTTTAGGAGCCTCAGAACGGGGAACCGCCGTTGTAAACACGGCGGTTCCCCGTTCTGTGACAGGGGACAAGCAGATCTACTGATCCCTGTCACTGGGATCAGTTAGATCTGTTATGTCCCGACCAGCCCTGCCCCCCCACAGTTAGAACACAGCCAGGGAACATATTTAACCCCTTCACTGCCCCCTGCAGGTTAACCCCTTCACTGCCAATGGCATTTATACAGTAATCAGTGGACATTTAAATTTCTGATCGCTGTATAAATGTCATTGGTCCCAAAAAAGTGTCAAAAATGTCCGACATGTCTCCCCCAATATCGCAGTCCCGATAAAAATCGCAGATCGCCGCCATTACTAGTAAAAAAAAAAAAAATAATAAAAACGCCAGAAATCAATTCCCAGTTTGTAGACGCGATAACTTTTGCGCAAACCAATCAATATATGCCGATTGCGATTTTTTTTTTTACCAAAAATATGTAGAAGAATATATATCGGCCAAAACTGATGAATAATTTTTTTAATGGATTTGTACTTTAGCATAAAGTAAAAAATATTGTTCTTTTTTGCAAAATTGTCGCTCATTTTTTGTTTATAGCGCCGATCAGAAATGACGCAGAGGGGATCAAATACCACCAAAAGAAAGCTCTATTTGTGGGAAAAAAAGGACGCAAATTTTATTTGGGTACAACGTCGCACGACCGCGCAATTGTCATTCAAAATGCGACAGCGCTGAAAGCCGAAAATTGGTCTGGGCAGGAGGGGGGTTTAAGTGCCCGGTAAGGAAGGGGTTAAGGGCTTTCCCACCTCTCCCCTCTGTTTTTCAAGGGGATATCTTGGACCTTTTTTTAGATCTTCAATCTGCTTTTTTGGGCCTGATCCTTTGGGTCTTTGGGTATCACCACCATCTGAAACACAGGCTTCTAAAATGTGTACACTAAATGTGTGGGATTGTGAACATTAGAGCAACACTATGGGGTGAACAGGCCCTAGGAGAACCCTGTGTGTCCTGTGACCAGACCAAAGACAAAACATAGAAGAAAAAAATATACCTATCTAGCGAGAAGAATGCAAAAAAAGGTGAAAGTGTAAAATGAATAAATACATAATAAATATTTGTCTAAAATGAAAAAAAGAAAAAAGCAGGGGATCAATAGAAAAAGGAAAATAAAGAATGCAGGGTTGGTGGTCCACAAGGGGAGTGAGGGGGTATTCATCCAATGGAGAGAGTCAGGCCAAACTGGAATTATGCTATTTAAACAAAGCCAGCAAGTATAGACATTCACTCATATTTTTGCTATTCCCATCCCCTCGAATCATTGTCCATTTTTTTTCTTTGTTTTAATTTGATCTCTAAAGCATCCCAGTCTTCGGCACTAGAATAGAATCTCTGCTTCCTTTCCCAATTTGCATGCGTAATGTGAGATAATTAAGGCTGAACACATTGAAGGACAGTTGAAGCTTGTACAGACAGAAATTTTCTTTATTAGATATGCCTCTCTGCATTAATATCCTCTCGCTAAATGAGATGACTGCGCAGAGCGTAGGCTCACACCTGGCGCCGGCGTCTCTGCTCGAGGTGTGGGGAGAAATATTCCAAACTTCATGCTGTTTAAACAGGCTGCCTTACCAATACAAGACACATTTTTCTTTTTTAAAGCCTTCATCCTAATTTAAAAAGACATCACCATCCAATATTGACTCCTGTTCTGCATATTTGCAGGTAATTTGGGGCAAAATAATAACATTTTAAATGCTCACCAACCACCCTCAACTTTCTCCCCTTTCCCCGTCCACTTACTGCTGACACTTACCTTCTGTTCATTTTTCTGTTGACCCATTCACATGTTTAACCACTTCAGCTCCGGAAGGATTTCCAGCTTTAGGACCGGAGCCCTTTTTGCGATTCGGCACTGCGTCGCTTTAACTGACAATTGCGCGGTCGTGCGGCATTGTACCCAAACGAAATTTGCGTCCTTTTTTTCCCACAAATAGAGCTTTCTTTTGGTGGTATTTGATCATCGCTGCGTCATTTCTGATCGCCGCTATAAACAAAAGAAGAGCGACAATGTTGCAAAAAAAAAACAAATTTCTTACTTTTTGCTAAAATACAAATCCAAAAAAAAAATATAAAAAAACATTTTTTTTCACCGTTTTTAGCCGATTTATATTCTTCCTCATATTTGCGATAAAAAAAATTGCAATCGGCGTTTATTGATTGGTTTGTGCAAAAGTGGTCACGTTTACGGATGATGAAAATTCATTTTTGGGGTTTTTATTTTTTTAAATTTTTTACTAGTATTGGCGGCGATCTGCGATTTTTAGCGGTACTGCGATATGGGGGCGGACATGTCGGAACGTTTTGACACTTTTTTGGGACCATTGGCATTTATACAGCGATCAGTGCTATAAAAATGCACTGATTACTGTGTAAATGCCATTGGCAGTGAAGGGGTTAACCTGCAGGGGGCGCTCTAAGGGTTAACTGTGTTCCCTGGGCGTGTTCTAACTGTATGGGGGCTTGCCTAGCTGGGGAAGGGAAGTGGTCACAGCCTTCATGTACAGGAAGGCTGTGATCACAGCCCTTCCCCCTCACACAGAGCGGAGGTCCGTGTTTACTTACATGGACCTCCGCTCATTCACTCCGGGGGGGGGCATCGCGGGTGGCCGGCGGCAATCGAAGCCGCCACACCAGCTCCCTGGCCCCCCCCGAACACAGTGGCTCTGTATCGCGGCCGCCGTCGTATGACGGCGATTTGCGTTACAGAGCCACTTTGTCGCCGTCAATTGCCGATCAGCGGTCGGCAAGCGGTTAAGATCTCTTTCACACTAGGGCGGTTTTCAAGCACTTTAGAAATAGAAATAGCCTCTGCTAAGCGCCTCTCATTCACTCCTGTGTGTCTCTTGACACGTTCCGAAAAGTCCTGCAAGCAGCATCTTTGGGGCGGGTTGGGAGCGTTCTATACAACGTTCCCAAAACGCCACTGCCCCTTGGAGTGAATGGGCAACATAGTGATCACATGATCCCCAGCAGATCGAAAAGGCCTGGGGCTAGCAACCGCAATTTGTTGTGTCCTGTGGACACAATGGTTGCGGGAGCGGCAAGCTGTGCACCACGGGCACATGGAGCTGTGCACGTGGTAAGTAATGTACAGGTACATCACCTAGACTGTAGCTGCCACCCATCTGTAGTGCATGTACCACGGGCGGTCGGCAACTGGTTAATAACAATGACAGCAAGTTCCACTTTTTATGGCCCGGTTGGCACCCCAATTGTCAATGTGATGATGGTGAGGTTTGATGAACTCCAAACTGTGCACAGAGAATGAATGAGTACACAACTACTCATCCACTCCCTTGTTATCTCTCGCCTTGACTACTGCAGCTCCCTTCTCACAGGCCCACCTCTCCATAGGCTATCCCTTCTTCAGTCTATCATAAATTCTGCTGCCAGACTCATCTACTTACCAACCACTCAGTGTCTGCTACCCCTCTCCGCCAATCCCTACACTGGCTTCTGATTGCCCAGCTAATTCAATTGAAAATACTAACTACAACATACAAAGCCATGCACAACTCTGCCCCGAGCTACATCACCAATCTTGTCTCCATATATCACCCAAACCGTCCTCTCCACACCTCACAAATCGTCCTGCTCCCTTGTCTCCTCCACCCATGCTCCTCTCCAGGACTTCTCCCCATCCTCTGGAACTCTCGACCTCAAACTGTCCGGCTATCTCCTTCTCTTGCTGCCTTTAGGTGATCCCTGAAAACTCATCTCTTCAGGGAAGCCTATCTCTTCTCCAACTAATCTTTTATCACCTGCATCAGCTTATTCCCCACAGTTATAACCTTTTGTACCACTTGCCCCACCCTCTTAGATTGTAAGCTCTTATGAGCAGGGTCCTCTTAACCCTCTTGTATTTTATTGTATTGTAACTGTGCTGTCTCTCTTTTATATGGTAAAGAGCTCCGTAAACTGTTGGCACTATATAAATCTTCTATTTTAATAACAATAATAATAATAACTGGTCCATTATTTTCCCTGAAATCCCCCTAAAATGGTTCAATTTTCTAATAACAAACATGGTTAGATTTAAATCTTATGTCTATGCTAGGCAGCCATGTACGGTGACATATTTCACAAACCACAGTCCAGCTTAGAAGGAACACAGAGCATCAAAAACCTTACTTAGCAGGATCTTCAAGGGACTTCTGACAAAGGTCCAGTCGTAAAAGCTCAGGTCGTAAGCAGTCTGGAGAGAAGTTTAGGGATTACACATCAGTGAGTCTGGGGTTAGTGACCTATATTGACCTAGAACTGATATTTCCTACAACTCAAACTTTCAACTTTAATCTATATTCCATAACCCCTATAGAGTTACCTTAATAAAAAGGGACTACACTAATGTAGAAGAAAAGTCCACTCATTTGGACACCAAACATGCCTATATTACAAGGTCCAGAAGAACCATTAGACCTTCTAGAACTACAGTTAATCAAATTTATATATTTGGTATCCAACAAATCATAATTTCATTCTGTTAAAGCTGTTGAATCCCAGGAATTCAGCAACCTTGTAAAAAGTAAAGATATACTATGAGTTAAGTCCAAGGAGCTGCATGACATCTCCAGGGCTTATCTTTACATTTGACAGGTTTATTGCCCCTGAGACACTCCAGAGATATGAGAGGAGAGAAACAGACACAGCAGCTATGCCTACCCCTCTTCTCTGCTGCCCATTCACAGGAGCCTTTGCATTTTGTCAATGTGTTTGCATAATGCTAAGGCTTTTGTGACTGGGCAGGAGGAAGGGAAGGGCGGGAATAGCAGCTGCATGACTCTCCTGTTTAAGATGCGGAGCTCAGAAGGTTCGACATCACTCTCCCACAACTACAGCCGTCTTTTGAGTGTACTATACAGAAGTCAGATATAAATAATAGAGTTAAGCCCAGGAGGTGTCATGCACCTCACTGGACTTAGCTCATAGTGTGCCTTCATTTTTTACAAAGGAACTGAATTCCTGGATTTCAGCTAAAATTCCATGTTGGTTTGTGGATTATAAAACCTTGTCATATGGAAATACTAATGTACCCAGGATAACTAACACTAAGGATTTGTTGGCTGGATGTAACAAAGCACTACAGCACCCCTACAACACACCCCTTAGACCCTTGGACTAGCTGGAGTTAGCTCTGCAATGTCCTCTATAGGGCCAAGAAAAAGTTGCTGCATTTGGCAGCTGGAACATTCGTCTTACCATTGCAACTATTAGGCTCCATGCACATTGGATGCTCTTTGGGCTCTCTGGGCGTCGGGCAGGAGACGCTGCTTGGAAAATGTTCTTTTGCAGAGTTTTGCAAGCAGCATTTATCTGCGTTTATCGGCGTCTGCGTTTTTGAGCGTTTTTTTTCCTTCATTAGCTTCCATTGACTACAAAAACCGCTGTTTACCGGCGTTTATGAGCATTAATCAACGTTTATAGGCGTCTATCGTTTTTTGTGGTCAGAAGAATGACTTTTGAACGCCAATTCAGGGCGTTCAGATAACAGCCCAAAAACGCCACTGCTGTTAAACGACAATTAATGTCCATGTGTGCATGGACACATAGAATAACATAAAGGGGCATTTTGGGCTGTTAAAAAAATAAACGGCCAAATCACCAAAAATGGTCGTTTATCAGCTACAGTGTGCATGGAGCCTTATGGAACACAAAGGGGGTTATTTACTAAAGGAAAATCCACTCTGCACTACAAGTGTACGGCAAGTGCACTTGGAGGTGCACTGTAAATGCACTTGGAAGTGCAGTCCCTGTAGATCTGAGGGGGATATGCAAGGAAAATTAAAAACAGCATTTTGGCTTGCTCATGATTGGATGATAAAATCAGCAGAGCTTCCCCTTATTTTAGATCTTCCCCTCAGATCTACAGCGACTGCACTTCCAAGTGCATTTACAGTGCACTTCCAATGCACTTGTAGTGCAGAGTAAATTTACCTTTAGTACATCAACCCCTAAGAGTCATTTATGAGAGTCAGTGACTCTCCCACATCTGATTGATCTCACTATTTAAGTCATCTTTGCACCACTCCAAGCAAGACTAGGTGGACTTCACTTAAATACTTACGTGTTATTTTACTTTTAAGTTGTTTTGTTATAGTGCTGCTTTAAGAGCTATTGCCAACATTTTTGTTTAATCTCCCAGGGGATCCAATGCACACAGTGCATCCCATTAAAATATGTACAGTGGCTTTTAATTAAATTGCCATTTTTTTAGTTTTGTCAGTTCTGGGTGTAGCTCCTCCCCAGGCTGAATCCCAATTTATTGGCATATCTATTGAGAGGTACAGCTAGAGATGAATCCGCCGCCATATTTCAGTAATTGTAGTCCTTTATGCCTCCTTTGCAATCGTAATTTTTACCGTAAAGAGCGCTAATGAGCACATTAAATTAAATTAAAGTATAGCCGAAGGTCAAACTTATAAATGGTAATTATGGTTTAGGATAGGAACCTATTCAGAACCAGCCTCATACCATTGGATAAAATAGAGAAAGAAAGCCGTATTTGGAAAATGGCTTTAAACGCTAATTTCCTGGATATGTCAACATATACTGCATAAAATGCATACCTTAGATACAAAAAGTTTTTATTAATATATATAAGACAAAATATTGGACAGTGAGGGCAAATATAAGCCCACAAATATATAAAAAAGATACATGAGTATTAAGAACCATTAAACATATAATGAGCTTGTGCCACACTGAAT
>BLSH010240949.1:101763-115428 GCA_018402905.1 Glandirana rugosa
ACTAGAAATATCTGTCCACGTAGGTTAGTACTCTTTTCCATAAAATCCACCGGTTGACGTTCAACAACAAGAGAAACTGAGACGAGACTTCTCACCGTTGTACCCCGGAGTTTTGTTGAGAGTTTACTGGACTTTTGTTTCCAACAAGATGTAATACCAAATCCCCTTCCGATGTTTTTCAATAGCGTCTCTATATTCATCGCAACTCGCTTGGGCCTGACATTTCAAGCCCAGGCATGACTTGAAACACCACAGGCCCTGGGCCTGGGCTTGTGCCTGTAAAGTTTTTTGCAAGCCCAAGACCCAAGACCATCACGCTTGTTGATTGGCTGCCCTGCAGCTATTCAACATGCATGATCAACTACCAGAACCCAGAACCCGAACGTTTTTTGAAATGTCCGTGTTCGGGTCCGGGTCCCGGACACCACAAAGTTCAGTACGGACCCGAACTTTACAGTCCGGGTTCGCTCAACGCTACTTATATCTCTGCGATAACTTTTTGTAGCCTTCCCCTAAACCATAATGTAGAACAACCTTTGTTTTCAGGTCATTTGAGAGTTGTTTTGAGGCCCCATGTTGCCACTCTTCAGAGCAGAGTCAAAGAGAACAACAACTTGCAGTTGGCCACCTAAAATACCTTTTCTCATGATTGGATGCACCTGTCTATAAAGATCAAGGCTTAATGAGCTCACCAAACCAATTGTGTGTTCCAATTAATCAGTGCTAAGTAGTTACAGGTATTCAAATCAACAAAATGACAAGGGTGCCCACATTTAGGCACCTGTCTAATTTCGTTTTGTATTGCTCATTTTCTGTTAATCCAATAAACCTCATTTCACTACTGAAATATTACTGTGTCCTTCAGTTATTTGATAGATCAAAATGAAATTGCTGATCCAAATACCCAAATATTTATAAATGACAATCATGGAAATTGTCAGGGGTTCCTAAACTTTTGCATACACCTGTATATGTCCTTCTATAGTGTGTACTTGCCTCAATCCAAGGCAACTAATGTGATTTCTGGCTGTTGTCTCCTTCCTCTGCTATCTGCATGAGTCACTTCTGACAGTTTATGCCGACACCCAGGGATTCCGGGATTCCGATCCCTTCCTTCAGCACACAGCAGGTGATTGAAAGCCTCGCCTGTGCATGCTTCCCTATGAGACTGTGTAGAGGGGAGTGTCCATTCCCTCCACTCGAGTCTCAGATTATACTCAGCTCCCTGCACTATGATAAACCCATTTCTCTTATACTCTGCTCTCTCCTCCTATCAGCATGCTACTTGTCAGCACATGAACTGATTGATTCTGTGCTGCTTCTCCCTTTCACATTCCAGCCTTGCTGTACAGGGGACTGCCAGAGGCTGAAAACCAGGTCAAATACAGGTACTTACACTGCTTACATTTTAAAAAAATCAATGTATTGATGTAATATTGATTACGGGGCTATGTATTTATATATCTGCCCGGAGTTTAACTTTAAAGTGTTACTAAACCCACAACATTAAAATCAGTCTGTATATGCAGTAAAGCATGCTTGTTACACTCACTGTGGAACCTAAGGAGTTATTCATCCGCATTGTCTAAAAAGGCTGTTTGATCCTGTATTCTCTGATCTTCCCCTTCTTTTACTGTCCCCAATCTATCTTTTGCTAGAACAGAGCCTTGGGACACTGCACATGCTCAGTATGGTGTGTATTGATAGAGAGTTTTTGCTTTCTTGGTAGGGTGCGTGTGATCAGCACAGGGCCAATCAGCACTGTCCAGAACAAGTGTCAGGGGTTCTGCAGCTCATAGGCGTGTGTGTACAGGGTGCGCCAGGTGTGCCCAGGCACACCCAAATCACCTGTGCGGCGCAGATTCCCCCTGTTTGGAGCCCTGATATTTCAGCAAAGTACATTAATGGGGCTCCTAAAAAAATTGTAAAAAAAATAATAATAATAAAAATGACTCACACCGTCCACTCCCCTACTGACACCAATCTCTGCCCTACTGACACTGACACTATATATACACATGCACACACACGCCTATGTGTTTGGGATTTGGGTTGCACACCTATGCTGCAGCCAGAGTAGAATGAACTCCTCCTACAAGCTTTAACCAGACACTGATAGAAGTCACGAAACTGCTATATACTGCTGATGAGAAAAGGTATTTAGCAGTTTATATTTACTAAAATAATTGCATTTCCATGTTCTGTGTACTGTGGGAGACCAGATATAGTGACTGCAGGCTCCTGGGTTTAGTAGCACTTTAAGTAATGATTTCTCTTGTTTGGATTGGGCTGAACCTGGGAAGGAGTATTGTCAAGCAGCACATGCAAAAGCTCTGAATGTGAGCTGATCACATGATTTGGGCTGTGTAAAGTGGAAGACTCTGGATGCACTTTCCACGGGGCTGCATTTGTACAGGCTCAGCAGCCCATTCATTTAAATGTACCTGCAAGAAACGCGAGGAAAAGGTCTCTCCACCTTTTCTAAACTTGCAGCCACTCGGTAATGGCATGGTCCTATGCGTTTCCCAGCACAGGAAAATGCAATACGATTTCCAGCGCATGGGGGTGCCATTAAGAATTAGTGGCACCCCCGCACATCTGCTACCAGCTGCATGCTTTTGCTGCAGGTGCTGGCAAGATTTACACACAATCCTGCACCCGCACAGGTATGAACCTAGCCTAGGGGCTTGCTCCTGGAACAGATACTAAAGCAATCTCAGTGTGAGTATCTGGTCCCCACCACTAGGTGTCACATTAAGACCACCGACCAGGAAACCACTGTACATTGTACACCACTATATATTACAGCTGCACGATTCTGGCCAACATGAGAATCACAATTTTTTTGCTTAGAATAAAGATCACGATTATCGCGGCGTAACATCATCTTTCATATTATACAAAAAATTGTGCTAACTTCACTGTTTAGTTTTTTTTTTTTAGTTCATGAAAGTGTCAATTTTCCAAAAAAATTGCATTTGAAAGACTGCTGCGCAAATACCGTGTGACATAAAATATTGCAACAATCGCCATTTTATTCTCTAGGGTCTTTGCTAAAATATATATATATAAAATGTTTGGGGTTCTAAGTAGTTTTCTAGCTAAAAAATAGTGATTGTAACTTGAAAGCAACAAGTGCCAGAAAAAGGTTTGGTCTTTAAGTGGTTAAACTGAGTTAAATTAGGCTACTTTCACACTGAGCGGCAGCCGCGGTCGTGGTAAAACCCTGCTAGTTTTAGCAGAGTTTTACCAGCGATATGGCTCCGCTATGCCCCCTAACCCCACAAGGGGTTAAAAAGGGTTTAAAAGTGCCGGCACTCAGCGCTACCGAGGCGGTGTGCAGCCGCTTCGGAAGTGCTTGCCATTCATTTCAAAGGCAGGGGCGGTGGAGGAGCTCCCCTCACCGCCCCAAAGATGCAGCTTGCAGAACTGTTTGTAACGTCCTGCTAGCGCACCGCCCCAGTGTGAAAGCACTCAGGGCTTTCACATTGGGGTGGATTGGGGGGGATTTTTGAGGTGCTTTACAAAAGCTATTTTTAACTAAATGGCGTCTATGCATTAAGGTGAAAAACCTCCTTTAGTGTAGCAGCCCCCCAGATCCCCCCTTTTACTTACCTGAACCCTGTCTTTCCCGCGCCGGGGACGAGCACACCCGCTCCAGCCGGTGTCTTGGGTCCTGATTGGATAGATTGATAGCAGCGCAGCCATTGGATCAATCAAATCTAATGACGTGGGAGCCGGGGGACAGGTCCGAGTCCTGCGGTCTGTGTCAATAGATGCAGCAGCAAGACTCGGGAGAGCGCATGGTTGTCCCCAGGGAAGCGCTTCCCCATGGGAGCTAAGAGTGCCGCAAAGGGACCCCAGAAGAGGGGTCTAAAGGGCCTAAAATTGATTTTTAAATGTGTGCAAAAAGGGCTCTGGCAGTGAAAGGGTTAAAGGGATAAACCATGGGGAACGTGCATGTATTGAAGGCTGCATATTATTTTTTTTTTCTTGCCTTGACATACAGTAAAACCTCGGATTGTGAGTAACGCGGTTAATAAGCGTTTCACAATACAAGCAGTTTTTTAAAACTGTCTCGCAAAATGAACAGGATTAAGCCTCTGTGTATGCAGTACTGCATGTGACCAGAGGTGTGGGGGTGCTGGTGAGGCTTGGAGATGCTCGGAAGCATTCGGAAATACTCGGTAATACCGAAAGTGTAAACAGTTCCTGAGCATTTCCTAATGTTTCCGAGCATCTCTGAGCCTCACCAGCGCCACCACACCTATGGCCTCTTACAATATTGCATACACCTCTGGTCACATACTGTACTGCATAGACAAGCAGTGACTGTGGAACAAATTATCTGAGTTTCCATTGTTTCCTATGGGGAAACTTGCTTTGATATACAAGTGATTTGGATTACAAGCATTCTCCTGGAACGGAATATGCTCATAATCCAAGGTTCCACTGTAAGAAATATAGAAATGCCATAACTAGTGCCACAATGTAATGTATAAGTTAAGCAAATTACGCTGTAAAGAAACAAAGATTAATGGCTCTCCGGGGAAAATGCATCTGCAGCCTTGAAGCTATCTATTCAGATCCATCCTTAGCATGACTTGCTTTAAGCTATAAAGGGCACTCAGGGATCAGAATACTGATCTATTACTTGTGTGTGAGAGATAACATCATTATCCGTGAAGTGATCCCACTGATAAACTCACAACAAAGAACAAAGAGGCCCTGCTATTCTGCTTGAGTTCCCCTTCCATCCACAAGCATAAGTCAACACTTTTCGGAGATCCCTCTAAGGCTCCGTTCACACCTTTTGAAATTGCAGGCAGAATCTCCTGATTCCAAAATCGCAGCAAGCCAGGGGACGCATTTATGATGCCATTACTTCTTAATGGCAACCTGATCGTGGTGCAATTTTCACAAAAAGGAGCTGGAGCTTCTTTTGAGCGACAGCTTCGCGGGCTGTGGTTTGCCACGATTTCAGCGCAATTGATCGCGCGACAACCACAGCAAAATCGTACTGCGATTGAAGTGCCATTAGGAATTAATGCCATTGCAAACGCGTCCTGTATTTTGCCACTATTCTGCCCAGGATTCCAGAACGCAAAGGTGTGAATGGAGCCTAAGAGAAAGTGAAGAAAAACTGTTTTTTTGCACTGTGTAGCATTTTTATCTTTTGACGTCATTTATGACGAAACTAGAAGGGTGGAGTCTATGCTCAATTCACCACACTAGTTTCTTTGGATCTGCAGATTCTTTTAACCTAGGGCTTTTTAAATCCATGTTTTGTTGGATTTGTAGAACATTTTAATCAACCATCACGGTTTTACACTATGTGGAGATCCTTTTCTTCGTTTATATCATACCCGTGGGTGAGAGGGAAGGAGAAAATCCCATCAAGGAAAGAGGAAAACCTATTAAGGTGATTTCAATGCTTTTCCTGTTTGTATCCAATGGACGGACCCCTTCCTGATGTATACACACATCTTACTAGGCTCCTATAATGTGGGGTCTAGTCATCTGGTCAGCTCACATTTTCTATTAGTCACGGTGGAAGTTGATAGGGGAATCCCTCCTGCAGCACTATTGTGTTCTGCCGGTGGGGAGAGCAGGGGGCCTTTCCTGCCAGCAGAATACAATGGTTGCTGCTGGTGGCTATAGCATGCAAGAGATCCAACAGGCTGGCTGTACTGAAGTCAATCAATGGATGACTTCAGTACAAACAGCAGTGGCAGCCCATCCATATGGGGCGCTGGGGCCCCCCTAATCCATGCGCCCGGCCCCCTAATCTACATGCAGGGTGCCGGAAACATGGATTTCAATGTTTTGTTATTTTTTAAGCACATGGTAAGAGCCTGAGGCTCTAATTGGCTTCAAAAAAGGGTTGTGTGACAATAGCAAATTAATATTCACCAAGAGGAGAATTAATATTGTCCAAGAGGAGAAGTGATCGTATTGGCCGCCGGGGGAAGGAGGAGGGAAGCTGCCAAGGAGCAATCCGCCTTGAAGCCACCGAGGAGGAAGAGACGCAGGAAGGAGCCAAAGCTGCCCGCGGGGGTGGGGATGTAAGTGCAGGGCCGACTGACCGACCCAGGAGGGGTGGTGGCTTTTGGGATGTCTTGTTTGCCAGTCATCACTGACAAGCAGCCTGCCCATAAATGGATTGCATCTATGGTCAGTTTAACCCTCTAACTGCCCACACCGTACGTGTCCCAGGCTCACCTTGGTCCTGTGACAGCCCGGGGCATCTCTTGCATCCTTCAGGATGGAGAGTGAAGGGAGACCAGCTCTGAGCACTTCAGGGTTCAGAGCTATGAGATTCTGGCTGCTGCGACCATTATTACTGCAGATCTGGCTGTACCCAAACTGTTTAGGCAGAGTACCAAAGGGTGTCTAATAGACCCTTAATGTCTCCATAAAGAGCACAAGTCACAAGAAATGTACCTACTCTTACTTTAATTGACAGACAAGCTCTTCCATATTCTTGACTGTAGATGTAGGGTTATAGCGCCACCTTCAGGAGTAGGATATTAGTTGGTTGGAAATATACTATCACACAGTGGACTTGGCTTCCCTGTCCCTGTTTTTGATAGTAAGAAAGTTAGAGTGGTTGTTAAAGCGGATTTCCACCCACAATTATCACTCCTCACCATGCAGCCCTAATGTGCATTCTTAAAATGAATTGGCAATTATTATATTTTTTTTCTGTTCACTTACCTGATTTATGCCTATATCTAATTTCACTTCCTCCTTTAGGGGTCGCTGTGCCATACGTAATTTCCAATTTTGCATTGGCTCCAGGGAGATTTTGGTCAGCTTGGCATGGCACTGCTCCCATAAAATTTAACATTGGCGTCTATGGAAAATCTTGGCCAGCTTGGCATGGCACGACACGACTCCAGTAACATTTGACATTGCCGTCTATGAACAATCTTGGTCAGCTTGGCATGGCACTGCTCCCGTAACATTTAACATTGGCGTCTATGGAAAATCTTGGTTAGCTTGGCATGGCTGTGCCATGTCAAGCGGACCAAGATTGCGTTGCTCTGCACATGCGCGAAATCGGCAGGTGCATGCTGGGTAACTGGAACACAGAATCCAGGGAGAAGGACACTGCAGCTTCAGATGCCCACAATGGAGATGGTCGCGCTGTGCAGGAACTTCACAAAGTAAGAAAACAATGCTGCACAAATAGAAAACTGGGCATAGTTTACAGCATACCTTTGTTACGTTGCACGAGGTATGAGTAGTCTAGGGGTATTTTTATCTTAAAAGTCGTATTTTGGCCGAAACTCCACTTTAAGAAATGAGAATTAATAAGATAATAATAAATAATGAAAATGATATTACTGATAAAGGAAAATAACATTTGCTCCCCCCCCCCCCATTATTTCTTAGTGCTACCCCAAAGTGGTGCGATTTTGCCGCAATTGTCAAGCGACAAAATGTGCTAAAATTGTGGCAAAAATTGCACCATCAAACACTGCGGGCTTTGTGACAAAATTTGGTACAAGAGCTTCTTTGGATCATTTTTGGAGCGGAGAGAGGCCCATGCAAATGAATGGTGCCGTTCCAAAAACGCGCCACGAAAAAACACAAAAAACAAACATCGCGTTGTAGCAGCTGTCACTGCACTACAGTTAGGTGTGAAGGGAGCCTTACGAAATAATGGCATCGCAAACGCGTCTCAAGTTTTGCCGCGATTCTGGAATCCCATGCAGAATCGGACAATCTGCCCACGATTCCAGTACGCTCAAGTGTGAGAGGAGCCTATAGGGTTTTTTTTTACCATAATGCATTCTCTACATTGAGGTAAAAAACGTTCACGTTCAACCCCCCCAACCCCCCATATTTGAAGGAAAAAGAATTGCATAATATATGGCCAGCCGTCACAGGCACATCCTGTGCTGTGCAGATTCCCCCTACTGCCTGGCTGCAGATAAAGGAACTGGGAAATCTCTGCCCTCAGTCTCTTTCTCTGTCGAAAGTGAGACATCAGGGGTCTGTTTAGACCCCTGATATTTCACCAAAGCCCCCCAGCAGGGCTCCTAAAAAAATTGTAATTAAAATATAATATTGTAAAAAAATAATAAAAAAACGAAATTGTAAAAAAATAAATAAAATATAATAAAAATAAACTACTGACACCGATCTCTGCCCTTCTGACATATATACACACACTCATGTGTGTTTGCACTCTTGTGGTGCACACCCTAATGCAATAGGCTGCACACACCTATGCCAGCCGTACTCTTTCAGTTTTGATATATTTGGTATCTATTTGCTCAACTCTGTCTCATTTTTCATATTTTTCGAAAACCTGGAGACTGTATTGTGTGCACTAAAATTAAGTTGAGTCATTTTTTTTTTTTTTTTATAAAAAGTTGCCCTAATATTATGTGACATAGAAAAAAATTCAACCGACATTTTTTTAATTTCATGGGCTGTTTGCTTTCAGAAAACACATACTATTATGGGGGCTTTGTGTGTAAGTTATGCAAATTTTTATTTTACAAAATTAAAATTCAGCCATGAATGTACAAAATGAGAGAAAAAAAAAAGGGAGCGAAAGGGTTAAAGCTCCAAGCTATATTGTCATCTGAATCCGGCTAAAGCCGTA
The DNA here is from genome assembly GCA_018402905.1 of Glandirana rugosa. Taxonomy (NCBI): domain Eukaryota; kingdom Metazoa; phylum Chordata; class Amphibia; order Anura; family Ranidae; genus Glandirana; species Glandirana rugosa. The sequence continues at coordinate 110,384 of BLSH010240949.1, forward strand.
TCACTATGGGGTTCTGCTAATTAAGAGATGACCCCATCCTACAAACCCCGAGACATCATCTCCGATATGAGCAGTCCCCGCTTACTCCTTCCTTGTAGAAGTTGTTGATTACTGTACCTGTCATTGTGTCTGTGTTTTTTTGGTGTTGTCAGCTTTTCTATAATGCGGTTGGCCTTTCGTCTCTGCTCTTCAATACATATCATCATAACATATAGCCTCTAAGTGATGAAAGCTGGTTCAACACTGACACCCTGAAGAAGGAAGGAGTCTGAGATAGCTAGTATAATAAAGGATATAGATCTACAGCTTAGACGTAAATATACACAATGCCCCCAGCACTAGAACATGTTTGCCGCCAATTAACCTTATTAAAACTTGCATTTAAAACAGAGGTCTCAAGTTGGTATGAGTCTGCAAATGTGGGCAAATAGAGACCTCTGTTTTTATTGAAATGAAGGTGGTGAATATTAATGTTGGGGCAGGCATAAATGTTATGCGTATGTGTTTATATAAAGCAGAACTCTTCTATTCCCATGTTTGTGCAATTTGGGTTGGTACAAATCACTTAAAACAGGTTTCCCCAAACTGTTTAAGTAGGGATCCAGTTTAATGTCCTTCAGGCTTTAAGGGGAAGCGGATTGTGGCCAGTGGGAGTAGAAAATGTCCCTGCATCAGAGGAAGCAAACTATGCCTTAAGCTTGGTGGTGAGTGGGAGTAAAATAATTATATAGCATCTGTGGTCATTAGAAGGAGGAATAGTGCCCTATCACTGATATTAGTTGGAGGAATATTGCCCTAACATTAGTATCAATGGAAGGGATAGTTCTCCATCATTGGTATCAATGGGAGGGATAATGCCCCATCATTGGTATCAATGGAAGGGATAGTGCTCCAACACTGGCAGCAATGGAAGGGGTCATTCCCCATCATTAGTATCAATGAAAGGGGTAGTGCTCCATCATTGGTATCAGTGGAAGGGATATTGCTTTATCATTGGTATCAATGGAAGGGATAGTGCCCCATCATTGGTATCAGTGGAAGGGATATTGCTTTATCATTGGTATCAATGGAAGGGATAGTGCCCCATCACTGGTATCAATGGAAGGGATAGTGCCCCATCACTGGTATCAATGGAAGGGATAGTGCCCCATCACTGGTATCAATGGAAGGGATAGTGCTCCATCAATGGTGTCAATAGGAGGGATAGTGCCCCATCATTGGTGTCAATGGAAAAGATACAGCAGTACTCCATCATTAAGATTAATGGGAGTGATAGTGCACCAACATTGGTATCAATGGAAGGGATAGCACTCTATCATTGGTATCAATGGGAGGGATAGTGCCCCTTCATGGGTATAAATTAGAGGGTTAGTGCCCCATCATTGGCATCAAGGAAAGGGAGATTGCCCCATCATTGGTATTAATGGGAGGGATATTTTCCCATCATTGGTATCAATAGAAGGGATGGTGCCCCATTACTGGTATCAATGGGAGGAATGGTGCCCTATCATTGGCATCAATTGAAGGGATAGTGTCCCATCACTGGCATCAATGCAGGAGTAGTGCCCCGTCATTGGTATCAATGGAAAGGATAGAGCTCCATCATTGGTATCGATAGGAGGGATAGTGCCCAATCATTTGTATCAGTGGAAAAGATAGTACTCCATTAGTATCAATGGGAGTGGTAGTGCTCCATCATTGGTGTCAATGGAAGGGATAATACCCCATCATCAGTATCAATGGGAGGTATAGTGCCCTTCATGGGTATCAATGAGAGGGATAGTGTCCCATCATTGGCATCAAGGGAAGGGATAGTGCTCCATCATTGGTATTAATGGGAGGGATATTGCCCCATCATTGGAAGGGATAGTGCCCCATCATTGGTGTCAGTGGCAGGTACTTTGTCGCACTGTTGGTGTCCGGTGAGAGGAATAATGCCCAAGGGCCTGATAAAGAAAAGCAAAGGGTTGCATCTGGCCCACGGGCTGCAGTTTGGAGAGCACTGTTCTAAAGGGTCATTCCATGCATTACTTCTTGTCCCAACAGGAATTGTGTGGAAATCTTTTCAGTAGGGAGACAGATGACAATAAAACTGGACAGGGGCGCAACTCTTTCCCAGCCATATCCAAAATTTAAATAATATTTTTGACTGGAGTTGGGATTTAAAGACCAACTGCAGGTAAAGTGTTTTTTACTTTCAAAGTATTGGTGAGGTTAAAATAAAAAAATGCAGCTCTTGCTAAAAATACCCACCCTATCTCCAATGCTTTCCCCCAGAGTGTCTACCTATACAAATATTTGCACAGCCATCACAAATAGCCCCCATAATTTGTCTAATATGTTCTTTTTCTAAGATCGTCAGCTCCATCTAGTGGTCATAATACAGCATTTTCCTTAAATAAGCCAATCAAGAAAATACCACGCTATGACCACTAGTTGGAACTGATGATCATGTAAGATAAGCATATTAGACACATTATCAGGATTATTTGGGATACATGCTTGCGTCTTTTGCACAGCAATTTCTTTTTATTAATAGACCCTAAAGTTTCAAGCACACAGTAGTACTGCTGTTTTAGGTTGAACAACACTTTGTGGGAGCCCTAGGTGTTAAAGGAGAAGTATGCGGTTATGAAAAAAAACAAACAAACATCCATATGCACTACATTGCTGCAGTTGTCCCATGTCGGCTCCAAGACCGAGAAACTGAGTAATCATATGACCGCTGATCACTTAGCTTTCGCTCTGTTCAAAGTGGAGATCAGAGGCTCTCAGTCACCGCTCTCAGGTCGGCCCCTCCAGCGCTCACTGGAGCAGCTGGGGAGGGGGTGGGTGCAGCTGGTGTCGGCTCTCAAAGGTGCTGAAAGAAAGAGCCAGTTGTCATTTTGGCAGCCAGGATTGGGATCCTTCTAGAGCCTGGAGCTATTCTGCCAAGTCAACTGATAGCGAGCAAAAGCCCATGATCAGCTGACTCTGAGTAGTAAGTGTACTCTTATAACCCACAAGAGAAGTATGGCCAAAAAAAGCTTTGACCATACTTTTCTTTTAAGGACTCATGGAAATTTTCATTCAACCGCTGTATGTCTATAGGAGAATGCTGAATAAAGTGGTGACACATCATTATGTAGGACCATTCTCTGGAGTATCTGGACCTGCCCACCAGCCTGTTGGGTAGGTGCAGCGTGGTGCGGCGGCAGTAAACACACTGAGGCCCGAAGTGCAGAAAATTATGTATTTAAGAACTTGCAGAACAATACAACAGCCTGGCAGGGTGGAACGTCAAACCGGAAACTCACAGTCAATGCATTGGAGAGTCAGTGGTGGTAGACCAAAGCTGAAGAGAGCCAAGGGAGGCGGAGTGTGGCATAGCTAGTCAAACCCAAGAGGGAGCTTGAAGAAGTGAAGGTGTAGGCCTGCATTCCCTACTCAACTGAAACCTTTCCCTACCACTAGTGCTGTCCATGACAGACCTGTAAATTCTCCCTACACTAGCCATTTTCCTAAATACCCGCCAAAACCTGGGGGCAGGGACTTAAAAAGACTCTGCTTGACCCAAGATGGTCACCAGGGTCACCAGCGTAGCCAACTGGAACACTGCTCCAGGGGTCACAGGAAACCATAGAGAAACAAGGTTCCTCTCCAGTTGCAGTTTCGCTACAGTGCCACCTACAGTGGAGAAAACAGATTGCATTTGCCTACAAGCCCAAGACAGAAGAAGAAGAGGTCCGGACTGAAAAAGAAACCAAAACAAAATGTGTGTATGCATCTAGGTAGGGTGACACTAAAAACGGTGGAGGGCCCCACAAATTGGATTTGGCTTTTAAGATGTCTTTTCCTTGATCGGTCACACAGGTTTGCACTAAGCACATGTCACACCTCCTGTGGATTATTTGCTGTGACAGTAATGCGTGCGTAGGGGGTTTATTGAGATGCTTACATTGTCCTAAATAGCCTTTGCTTGCTCATTTTTCCTAACAGAACTGCAAAGTGCAAGCGTTTTGTTTTAGTCTGCGTGGAATGTTCTAGATAAATCCTTATTGGTGTTAAATACGAGAATGGCAAGTCCACTTTAAACTTGTTTTCTACTGAGCCCACTTTGATAAATCAAGCCCACGCAGTAAATTAAAGCCTGTATCCACTCAGCAGCCATAAGGCAATTTCCAGTCCATTTACTTGCCTATGCGTTCGTCTCCTCTTCTCAGTCTAAGCACTAACCTAAACTGACCTGTGCGTAATTCAGAACTGGATTCTTAGAATAACAACTACTGGCTGCGTTAAGGATGGTTGTTGATATGTTAATAGTACGGCAGATTATGAATTTCACATATGTTAGGTTGCTGTTTAGAAAAGCATAGATATGCTTGGAATGCTGCGTAAGATACACAAGCCAGGCAATACACTTTGATTAATGAACAGAGCAATTTTTTTTCAAACTTAATTTTTGTGCATGAATAGTAATTCTACACTGAACAAAATTTTGCCAAAAATGCTCTCATTTTACCAAGCAAAGACAAACAAAATAATTTAAAGGTATCCTTGATAAGTATCTCATCTTGTGGCTTTTGCTACTGTAGCACAGATCCTCTGACTGCTTCTGCTGTTTTGTCCCGGGTTCTATTCCCTTCTGGGCGCCCAGGCAGCAAGGCACACAACTAGGATTGCCACCTTTTCAGTAAGCCAAACCGAACACTTTAGCAGCACACAGTAATAATTTTTTTTTCAGTATACACTATAGGATTGTAAAAGACCTGGAACAACCTTGAGTAGTATTGCAGCGCATGTAGCATCCCGTGATGAACAGTGGATGTGGCCAAATTGAGAGAAGCTGAAGAAGCGTAGTTAAATCAAACAAGGTCAGTCTGTCCCCCAGTGCAATCCCCCCCAAGGTCAGTCTGCACTCCAGTACACCTCCCCCCCCAGGTCAGTCTGTCCTCTAGTATAATCCATCCCTGGTCAGTCTGTCCCCTAGTACTTCCCCCCAGATCAGTCTGTCCCCCAGTATAATCCCCCCCAGGTCAGTCTGTCCTCTAGTATAATGCATCCCT
>BLSH010240949.1:124291-144383 GCA_018402905.1 Glandirana rugosa
GGAACCCTGGACGGTAACCATTAATAATGGTCAACGACATAATTCTCTGGTGGTTCCCCAATTTCTGTAAATTCTGAATTGTCTTTAGAAACTAAAGAGTCATCGTTCTTCTTTAGGAAACATTACTCACTATTCTCCATCTTCTCCGACCCGAGCTCGTATATCCGCAGGGCTAAGTAATGGCGGCGTGAAATAATGGTCTCCGACTGCAGACACGAACAGTAATCTTTTGTCAATCACGATATTTAACGAGTTTTTGCTACAACTGAACTCAGAATTGTCTAGACCACAAAAGGTTCTTGGCCCCTCGCCATTGTGAATACCTCTTATCACTCATTACAAAGGATTTCTTCTTGCTACTGAGAAATCAAAGATTTCTGTTAAGTCTTAAATGTCTTTAACCCCTTGGTGGTCTCTTAATACAGCAACTGGTAATAATTACCAATGGCAGGTCCCAAGGAGATGAATTTTGCGCTCTATGACTCTGTAAGGGTTACGGCAGAATCATCAAGGCCTGGAATACTGATTTCACCTTGGAAAATGGGAAAAAAAATAATAAATTGCTCTAATCGTTAATGAGGATTTCAGATCATGTATTTATGCAAAGATGTTAACAGTCTAGATGAATGAATGTTTTGTCCTTGCTGGGCTTTCCTTTTTCTCTTGTACATCGTTCAGCTTTTTGACAAGTGCCTTTTTCTGTGATTTTTTTCATTTTCTCTTCCTATAACAGAGATTGTAAATGATTTCATAGGGAAGGCTTTTATTCAATAAGGAAGCCATGAAGAAATTGGCTTTGACTTCCCCATATAAAACTGGATTTTTTTACTTGAAGGTCTTGCAAAACTGGACTTCTGTAGAAGGATTCGCATGACCTCAACCAACCACAAATTTGGGATTGTAACCCTACCCTTAGCATGTGTCAGATGATCTAATAAAAAATTTAATTTGGACAACTTTGGTAAAAGTTAAGACCAGTGCCCTAATAAAACCAGAATTTTTCAATTGAAGGCCTTGCAAAACTTGACTTCTGTAGAAGGAACCACATGACCTCAACCAACTACAAATTCAGGATCGTAACCCTACCCTTAGCATGTGTCAGATGATCTAATAAAATGTATGTAAATCCAAAACCTTTTTTTTTATTTAATTTTGACAACTTTGGGAAAGGTTAAGACCAGTGCCCTAATAAAACCAGAATTTTTCAACTGAAGGCCTTGCAAAACTTGGCTTCTGTAGAAGGAACCACATGACCTCAACCAACTACAAGTTCAGGATTGTAACTCTACCCTTAGTGTGTGTCCGATGATCTGATAAAGTTTATGTAAAGCTAAAACATTTTTTTTTCTAATTTTAAATAAAGTTATGAAAGGTTAATACCAGGGCCCCACATAAAAGTGGAATTTTGAAATTGAAGGCTTTGCAAAACCTGGCTTCTGTAGAACCGCATGACCTCAACCAATCACAAACTCAGGATTGTAACCCTACCCTTAGCATGTGTCATATGATCTAAAGAAGTGTATGTAAAGCCAAAACATTTTTCTTTTTAATTATTAATAAAGTCAGGAAAGGTTAAGATCAGTGCACCTTATCAGACCCCAGTTGAAGTCTGCTTAGATGAAACGCGTCGGGTGACGGAGTGCCTGTTCCATACCATTGCGGCCTTTTGCTACTTGGAATTCCATGTTACAATGCCTGCTTGATTGTCAACAACGTAAGTTAAATATGTCTTTAAATACATTTTAAATAGCCATACAGTAATATGCTATGTGGAGGTCTTTATTTCTCCTGTGAGGGTAGTCTCCATTTCAATACAATTGTTGGTGACTGTCTGGAGAGCAGTCCATTTGTCCATGCTGATTCCATCATTGGAAATATTGTTTGGTCCTACCATGCATGCTGTCAGATCATTTGTCTTTGGTAAGAGTACCCAGTTTGTTCTGAGGTGGCGGAAATTCACTGTGGTAGTGTTTATCACAACATTCATTCTTCACAAACTACTGCACTTTACTGGACGCATTAATTTTATTTCTTTAACTGATGGATTATTTTATTTCTTTATCTGATGGACTTTATGAACTTATATGTATATTTTTAGGATTTGATATATATATATATATATATATATATATATATTTATATATATATCAGTGGTGTATCATCCATGGGTGCAGGGTGTTCACTGAACACGGGCCCTGAGGTGTGTGCTCTGACCCACACTGCACCCATGGATGATCTCTCCCTGGTTGACAGCCGGGAATGATCGGTGTGGTGTGGGCTTGCACACGGGCTCACTAATTTCATGATATGCCCCTGATATATATATATTTATACAGCACTAAGGATTCATTAGTGAAAATCCCAAATCTAACGTATGAATATTTGTAAGAATGTTTTTTGCACTTTATTTTGAGATACTTCCCCCCTCTTTGGGAGTATCTGAGATTATCACACTTATCAGTAATAGCGCTGCACTTTCTACCTTTATATTTATGTCATAAAATTTTGTTGAATTGTAGTGCTGGCAGCTTTAAAGCGGTTGTCTACCCAATTTTTGTACTTTTACCTACAGGTAAGCCCATAATAAGGCTTACCTGTAGGTAAAATGAATATCTCCTAAACCTGTACGGTTTAGGAGGTATTCCCTCTCTAAGATGCTGCGGCGTTATGGCGCATGCGCCGTGTATATCTCGGCAAAGGCGCGGCAATAGGGCCGGACCTTGCCGGTAAGACAGGTCCCGCGTGCACGCGCGGGAGTGACATCTCGCGGCTCTGGCCAGTCACAGCGCCGGAGCCGCGTACCCGGAAGCAAGATCCGAGGGAAGATGTCTGCTCCCTTAGAGGGGACTGAGCAGCCCTGACGGATCTTCGTTTCAAGGTAAGTATTTCATAATGAGCTAGTATGCAGTGCGGTGCATACTAGCTCATTATGCTATTGTCTTGCAGGCTTTTATTTTTTTATTTTTTATTTTTAATGGGTAGACAACCGCTTTAAGATCAGACTTGCTTGTCTATTGAGAAACACAGTATAAGTTTTTACATTTTGTATCACCATATTAAACCAGCATTTTTTTTTACTTGAAGGCCTTGCAAAGCTTCTGTATAAAGCACCACATGACCTCAACCAACTACAAATTCGGGATTGTAACCCTACCCTAAGCATGTGTCAGATGATCTAATAAAGTATATGTAAAGCCAAAACATTTTTTGAAATTTTGAATAAAGGTGGGAAAGTTTATGTAGCACCCTGGTGTTAGAACCAAATGTTGCTAGAGGTAAAGGAGAAGCAGTTGCCATATGCAACGACCACTCTTGTTACAAGAGGCAAGTGAGAAACAAGGTCAGCGATAAAGGGGACCCAGCCACCACTAAGGGACAACTACTCCTGTTATCAGAGGCCAGTTCATGGAAGTCTTAAGAACTACAAGAGCAGTCTTATTCACTAGCCGGGGATGGTGAACAAGTGGGAAAGCTTAAACAGAGTGCCAAGCCAGGGACCCAGCGGGTTAGCAGGGGTGATACTTGAGGATTATACAGTGGGTTAGTCATTTAGCTACTGGTAGCTCATTCCCGTGCCACCATCTCTCTAAGGTCATCAGGGGGCCAATCCATTGGTGCTCTGTAGAGATCCACCACTCTGCTGCTGCTCACTCATTCCTGTGCCAACATCTTCTTTTCTAATGTCATCAGGGGGGCAATCCATTGGTTCTCTGTAGGGATCCACCACTCTGCTGCTGCTCACTCATTCCTGTGCCAACATCTTCTTTTCTAATGTCATCAGGGGGCCAATCCATTGGTGCTCTGTAGGGATCCACCACTCTGCTGCTGCTCACTCATTCCTGTGCAACCATCTTCTTTTCTAATGTCATCGGGGGGCCAATCCATTGGTGCTCTGTAGAGATCCACCACTCTGCTGCTGCTCACTCATTCCTGCACCACCATCTTCTTTTCTAATGTCATCAAGGGGCCAATCCATTGGTGCTCAGTAGGGATCCACTATTCTGCTGCTGCTTACTCATTCCTGTGCCACCATCTTCTTCTCTAATTTCATCAGGGGGTCAGCTGTCTCATCCTAGTTTTTTCAGCTGCCCCTCTGCTGATGTGATGTGGCGCAAGCACATCATCAGGAGATTGACTGCAAGAACCAAGAAGAGACAGCTGGCTCTATGATGATGTGGATTAGCTCGGAGCCTCCTAGGATGTGTGACATAGGCCTTGGGGTAGTCTACAGCACATGCGGGCAGCTGATATGTCATTCTTGTCCAGGCAAGAATCCAGGAAGTGGGGTGATATGTTCCCCTAAAAGAAAGTATCAAAAAAAGTTTCAGTTTTGAAAGGAGTGGGGTAGGAATAGAATGCTAGAAACTATAGGTGGGAAAGGTGAAGGTCCACTTTAATCCCATCACTAAAATAGCATTCATGTGGCTGTCATATCTTAGCTCAATGGGTCCATGAGTGGGGAGTGACAGCACACACTGATTCCACTTAGTTTATGTATGGTGTTTCTCAGGGACTGCATGTAACATCGGAAACCCCCTTAAAAATGGCTGCAGGAACAGAGCAATCACAGTCTCACATTTTCTTCCCCCTGGAAAGAAAACCATAAAAGCTTCAGCAACGCTCTGTAGGAGCCTCCACGGGCTGAGACAACCTGTCAAAGATTTACATGCCATTTCATTTAAATTTCTTAGCTTTATTTCAAGGTCATCTTGCTACGCAAAGAAAACATGGTTTCCTCCATTACAAAAGCAATCACTCAAAGTCGAGAGTGACAATTAGCAAAGCTTAACTGGATTCTGCTTGGTGGAGACGCCTATAGCGGCAATTCATAATCTAAATGTGTTTTAAATGCTCTGCAATTAGAATGAAAGAGTCCATACTGCCGGTCTGATATGTTGCAGGCGAGTATGATCATTCCGCGTGTGCTATGCGGCGGCCTGTCCTGGAGCAGCAGTCTGAGAACAGCGGAGTTTGCACAGAAGAATTGTCAGCATGAGGGTTGTATTTGGTCTCTGTAATACCTACAGATTGTTCTACCCCTAAGGTCTGCCTTAAAGTGGTGAAAAAGCAACAACTGCATATACTTACCTTCTTTCCCATGGCTACTCCAGCCCTCTTCTCTCCTAGCAAGTATGCCCCTTTTTTAACTTTTGTTTCTTTTTATTAAAGTATAGATCTATGCTTGTGCCAAGCATGTATAAATTCACTGTTTAAACACAATTGGGACAAACCTAGATCTATACTCGGGCAACAAGGTTATGGAAAAAATAAAATAAAATAAATTAGAAAGAGGGCAGAATCGATGGGCCACTTGGTCTTTTTCTGCTGTCACTCTTTATTTTTTTTATTTTCTTAAGTTTAAAACTTTAAAGAACTTACGTGGCCATTCATTGAGTGGAAAGAGCATGTACATTCATTCTGTGCAAATGGGTCAAAAATGAATGTAAGTAAGCTACACCCTGTGCTGATTGAATGTAAATGATTGATTTTTTAATGAAAAATACCAGATTTGGCCACTAGATGGTGCTAAGTATTATAGGACCGTTCCTAAGGAACTTCACTCAGCCCATCTAGTGGCCAAATGCAATATTTTCCATTGTAAATCAATGATTTATATTAAAATGGTTGTAAAGGCAGAAGGTTTTTTTATTTTCATGCATTCTATGCATGAAGATAAAAACCCTTATGTATACAGCAGCCCCTTTAATACTTACCTGAGCCCCATCTCTGTCCAGTGATGTGCACAAATGTCTCAGCCGTCAGGGACTCTCCCTCCTGATTTGCTGAGACACCGCAGCCGCCCCATTGGCTCCCGCTGCTGTCAATCAAATTCAGTTAGCCAATCAGGAGGGAGAGAGGAGGTGGTGCCAAACCGCGGCTCCATGTCTAAATGGACACAGGGAGCTGTGACTCAGCTTGGGTGCCCCCATAACAAGATGCTTGGCGGGAGGGAGGGGCCAGGAGCACCGAAGAGGGACCCGAGAAGAGGAGGATCTGGACTGCTCTGTGCAAAACCGCTACACAGGGCAGGTAAGTATAACATGTTTGTTATTTTTAAAGAAAAAAAGAAACAAGACTTTACAATCACTTTAACCACTTGCCGACCACCCACCGCAGATATACTGCGGCAAAGTGGCTCGGCAGCACAAATCACTGTACCAGTACGGCGATTCTTGCACTAGCTTTCGTGGGTGTACACGCAGGTGCGCAGGCACGCATGCTCCGATTCGCCAGCGGGGGAGCCAATCAGCGGGTCCGGCAGACTTGATGTCCTCCGGCCGCCGCGACCGTTCCCTGCAGAGACAAAACGGTGATCTGCCAAAGTAAACAAGGCAGATCTTCCTTCTGTTAGGGGATGACACTGAGATCTGTCTTAGGATCTGTGTGTTTTTCCAGTCACACATCGCCCATACAGTTAGAAACACCTCCTCTTGATCGCCCCTGATGTTAACTGCCATTGTCATTAGTACAATGTCAGTGTATATTTTTAGCACTGATCAATGTAATAATGTCACTGGTTCACAAAAAAAGTGTAAAAAATGTCAGTTAGGTGTCCACTCTGTCCGCCGCAATGTCGCAGTCCCTCTAAAAATCAATGGTCGCCACCATTACTAGTAAAAAAAGAAAAATAATAAAAATGCCATAAATCTATCCCCTATTTCGTAGATGCTATAACTTTTGCGGAAACCAATTAATATACGCTCAATGCGATTTTTTTTTTTTTTTTTTACAAAAAATACGTAGAAGTATATATATCGGCCTAAACTGATGACTACATTTGTTTTTGTTTTTTTTTTATATTTTTTTTTTTTGGATATGTATTATAGCAGAAACTAAAAAATATATATATATTTTTTTCAAAATTGTCGTTTTTTTCAGTTTATAGTGCAAAAAATAAAAACTGCGGAGGTGATCAAATACCACCAAAAGAAAGCTCTATTTGTGGGAATAAAAGGACGTCAATTTTGTTTGGGTACAACGTTGTACGACCGCACAATTGTCAGTTAAAGTAAAGCAGTGCCGTATCGCAAAAAATGGCCTGGTCATTAAGGGGGTAAATCCTTCCGGTGCTGAAGTGGTTAAAGCAGCATACAATATAGCCTATTTACATTAGCTTTTTTGCCCTATGTGCATGCACATTTGTTCTGTGCTAAAGGGTCCCAAGCATGTTTGAATACACTTAAGGTTGATTTATTAAGAAATCAGAAAGCCATTCACCCAGTGAAAGTGCATGTGCATTCATTCTGTGCAAATGAGTCAAAAATGAATGTAAATAAGCTACGTCCTGTGCTGTTTGAATATACATTATTGATTTTTAATGAAAAATAAAAGATTTGGCCACTAGATGGAGCTAAGCATTAAATGACCATCCCTAAGAAATTTTGCCCAATCTTGTGGCCAAATGCTGTATTTTCCATTGTAAATCATTGATTTACATTTGAATAGCATAGAATATAGACCGTTAACATATGTGTTTTGCCCTGTGTGCAAAAGGGTCAAAAAAGTAAATGTAAACAGGCAATATCCTGTGCTGTTCAAAGGTAAATTAATGATTTTTAATGAAAAAAAAATGTTTTTGGCCACTAGGTGGAGCCAAGTATTATAGAAAAGTTCTTAAAGGGGACTTTCAGTCATTTTTTCAACTTTCCAACTATTAAATCCTCTGCCCTTGTTGTTTTAACTTTGGATAGTAAAACATTTTTTTTTCTGCCAGTAAATACCTTATACAGCCCACTTCCTATTCTTGTCTGGTCATTAGCCTAGGCTTATGACATCATGCACAGCTCTCTCTCTCACCCTCCTGAGAGTTTGCCAGGATTGGAGGGGGGATGAGCCATAAGAGGGTTGAAAGCTGCAGAGCTGGAGGTCTGCCTCTGTGTGTCTGTGTAAATCCAGGAAGTGAACAGGCAGCAGCTTCAGCTGCCCACAGTTAAAATGGCTGCAGCCAGACTCAGTGGAGGGAGATTTTTGCAGCATATTTGACAAGTACAGAATCACAGTATATATAAATGAATATGCAAAGTGGTTGGAGGGAAGCTTCAGAATGGCAAAAATGTTTTTATTACAAATTATGTGAGCAGACTGCAGTTCCTCTTTATGAAACGTCACCCCATCTAATGACCAAAGTTCATTGTACATGATTTACATTCAAACGGCACAGACTTTAGCCTTTTTTCAGTCTTTTTTTGCTCTATTTGCATAGAATGAATGTACGTGAACTTTCTCTGGGTGAATGTCTATTCAAATTATTCATAAATCAACCTCTTATTGTGTAGCGCACCCCCTAAGGAGCCGCTGGTGAATTTGGCCCTATTTCCCCTTTAGCGCACACACAGCCAGGCACACCCCATTTTCTGCACTCTGCCACTGGCTCCAAAGAACAGTCCAGGTTTTTTTTTTGTGTTTTATTTTTTTACTGGGAATGATGAACTTGAATATGAATAGGGAGCATGGAATACCCCGAAAAGCTGTAGAACAACTTAAGGATCCCTCAACTTCAAGCGGCGCTGAACAAAAATGAACATCCTACAGGATCTCTATGCTGATGGTGGCCTGTGCTCCCTCCAGAGCAGTGGTTCTCACCTCCGGTCCTCGGGACCCCCCAACAGGCCAGGTTTGCAGGATAACTGAAATGCATCACAGGTGAACTAATTTGCTGCTCAGTGATTGTTGTATTCTAGTCTGCATCTTCCCAAAGTAATACTTAAAATCTGGCCTGTTGGTGGGCCCCGAGGACCGGAGTTGAGAACCACTGCTCCAGAGATTACACAGTCACTATTCTCCAGCAAGGGGGTCATCTACTCACATCATTGGCCGATATCCACCAGACGTTACCTAGTGAGGGAGATGTAGACTCCACACCGCCATACGACAGCTGGACTCTTTTCCACCAACTTCCTCCTGGTTCTGTCCAGGGAGCTTCTCCAAACCCAACTTGATTTGTAGACTCTAATTTGCAAATAGCTCCCTAGCTAGGGACCTCAGCATCCTCTTGTAGACTTCCTATACGATCCTGCACCAGTGGCAGACCCCCCCCCCAATGGTCTCCTCCTGCAGGACTGGAGCACTACACTATTTATGGGCTCTCTTGCCCCCTACTGGGCACACCTCTCTAGGGATTGGCTATAGTCCCATAAATATTCCGGCATGCCCCATCCTTTCTCCCACTATAATTCTATAATCATCTAGAACAGGGGTCTCCAAACGTTCTAAACATAGGGCCGTTTACTGTCCTTCAGATTTTAGAGGGCCAGAGTGTGGCCATTGGGAGTAGAAAGGGTCCCGACAGAAAAAAATAATGCCCCATCGTTTGTCTCAGTGGGAGTAATTGTGCACCATCATTGGTGTCATTAGACCCTATTATTTGTGTCATTGGAAGAAATTGTTCCCCATCGTTGGTGTCATTGGGAGGAATTGTGCCATATTGTTGGTATCGCTGGGAGGAATTGTGCTCCATCATTGGTGTCATTGGATTGGACCCTATTATTTGTGTCATTCGAAGAAATTGTTCCCCATCATTGGTATTAGTGGGAGGAATAGTGCCCCATCATTGGTGTCAGTGGGAGGAATAGTCCCCATCATTGGTGTCAGTGGGGGGAATAGTGCCCCATCATTGGTGTCAGTGGGGGGAATAGTGCCCCATCATTGGTGTCAGTGGGAGGAATAGTGCCCCATCATTGGTGTCAGTGGGAGGAATAGTGCCCCATCATTGGTGTCAGCGGGAGGAATAGTGCCCCATCATTGGTGTCAGTGGGAGGAATAGTGCCCCATCGTAGGTGTCAGTGGGAGGAATAGTGCCCAATCATTGGTGTCAGTGGGAGGAATAGTGCCCCATCATTGGTGTCAGTGGGAGGAATAGTCCCCCATCATTGGTGTCAGTGGGGGGAATAGTGCCCCATCATTGGTGTCAGTGGGAGGAATAGTCCCCCATCATTGGTGTCAGTGGGAATAATAGTGCCCCATCATTGGTGTCAGTGGGAGGAATAGTGCCCCATAATTGGTGTCTGTGGGAGGAATAGTGCCCCGTCACTGGCATGATTGGACCCTATTATTTGTGTCATTGGAAGAAATTGTTCCCCTTTATTGGTGTAATTGGGAGGAATTGTGTCCCTACATTGGTGTGAGTGGGGGGAATTATGTCCCATTGTTGGTATCAGTGGATGAAACAATGCCCCAAGGGCCGCATAAAAGCAAGCAAAGAGCCGCATCTGGCCCCCGGCCGCAGTTTGGAGACCCCTGCTCTAGATGACAGGGGGAGGTAACAGAGCAGCAATCTGAGAAACACAGAGCAGCCCTAAATAATCAACCCCTGCTCCTCTGATTACAGGGGAGCAAAACTAAATTTACTGAGCATTCTGCTGTACACTAGGGGGCGCTACACCTACTTGGAAGAAACACAGATCTACATGCAGGAAAAAAAAAGTTAAAAAACCCCCCAAAAAATGAAAAAAAGGTGGCAGGCATGAGGGACCACTTTTTTTTTTTGCCATGACTCTCCTATGATTCTAACCACAAGGTAGAGGAGGCAGGGGCACCGGAGCAGATAAGTCAGGGGGCCCCTACCCATTGGTGCAGTGCCTATCTGAGCTCTGAGATTTGCGCACAGGAAGCAGTAAGGGTGGATCATCCTCCTAATCAGGGCTATTAGCCTTTTGTGAAGGGGTAATTCCGCCAAGCCGCTGATAGATAATAAGGGAGCCTAGATTTCGCCTCTAATAACTGATAAGCAGCTGAAATGGAGCTGGGTATAATGCAGCTATTCAGATAGCACAGAAATCCCATCAGCCTATTCCCAGCAACAAAGACAGAGCAGGCTTTAGTAACGGCAATTGGTCTTACTGCCAGTCAGGAGTCTATTACTCGGGTAATTAGCAGCTCGGAGCCCCCGTATGAAACTCGCAGTGACCGGACGTAATGCGCCATGTTTTATGTAACCGACCCCCCGGGGGGCATCGTTCCAGCTGGTGTGAAAAGTACAAGGGGTCCCTTGTTAAACGAGAACTCCGACCAAACATGCAGAATTCAAGAATGCCTATAGATAAAGGGAATGTGCCTTTACTTGTGTCTTGGGTCCACAGCAGCATAGACTCCACTTATATCCTCTTATGTTTGCCGGGCGACATGCTAGCCATTACACACAATGCCAACACTGCATTTTCCCCCCGTCTACTTCCTGTGATTAACCACTTCTTGCCTGTATGACGTCATATGCATAGCTCCCTGATTTCCAGGAACTGTCCCTGATTTGGAACAAAGTCCCTCTGCCCCTCTTTCCTCATTTGTCCCTTATTTTGGTCTGAACTATATAGTTGTATATAAAATGCACTTTTTATCTTTCAAACTGTTACTAAGCCCAGGACCCCACAGTCACTATATCTGGTCTCCCACAGTACACAGAAATACAATTATTTTAGTAAATATAAACTGCTAAATACCTTTTCTCATCAGAGTATATAGCAGTCTTGTGACTTCTATTAGCTTCTGGCTAAAGCTTGTGGGAGGAGTTTTCATTCTACGGTCCTATGAGGCTGCATGACCCCTGACCCTCTGTCTGGACAGTGCTGATTGGCCCATGTGCTGATCACACTCTCCCAAGAAAAAAAAAAAACATTGTAACAATACACACCAAACTGAGCATGTGCAGCTTGTCTCCTAGCTATTTTCTATCAGGAAATATATTGGGGACAATGGAAGAAGGGGAAGATCAAAGGAGACAGAATCAAGCAGACTTTTTACACAATGCAGAGGATTAACCCCTTAGGTTCCACAGTGAGTAAAACAAGCATGCTTTAATGCATATACAGACTGACTGTAGAAAAGTGTCATTTCTTCTGTGTTGTCACATGAAAAGATGTAATAAAATGTTTACAAAAATGTGAGGGGTGTACTCACTTTTGTGAGATACTGTATATATATATATATATATATGAAATAGGTTTGTAGATTACACAACGTAGAGCCTAGTGGGCCTACGCATTTCACATAAATCCAGTGCTTCTTCAGGATCCACAAGCTCTCTATATCAAAAATATGGATAGTGTCTACAATGAAAAACACAATAATTACAAAGTTGTTTATTACATTTTTATACATTGCATTTATGCCTGCAAGTTACAGACCCCTTTCACACTTGTGCGACCTGAAAGTCAAGCAATTTTGCCACGATTTTGATGCGACTTTAAGCAATGCCTGTGTACTCTTGAGGTCCATGGACCTCAAGTCGCATCAAAGTCAGACCAAAATAGTGCAGGGACTACTCTGAAGTCGCACAGATATGAACGGTACTCATTGGAAATCATGGAGTACCACTTGTCATTCAACTTTGCAGTCCCAAGTCGAAGGACGAGTCGCACACTTGTGAAGATAGTGGAGATAGTGTGACCCCCAAAGTGGAGAAAAGAGAAGGAGAAGAAAAAAAAACAAAAAAAAAACAAAGAAAACAAACAAAAAATTACAGAAACAAACCACACAAAAAACTAATTAAAGAACAAAAGAAAAAAGATAAAAACAAACAAACAAAAAAAAATATGCAGCACATCAGTGTGAAAGCAGCTTTATAGGGAACTCAGAACAGTAAGGGTTAATTTATATTTGCAGTTTGGGGGTGGTAAAACCCTATAGGTAAGACGTGTTTTATAACCCCCGCTATAATGGGGGCTCAATACCTGCTGCGGCATGTGTGAACCTTTGGCTGCTGCCTCAGCAGGTAAAGGGGGTAGTGATTGGGGGTGCCACTGCCAAGTGCAACTGAGGGCTCATTCACAAGTGCTGCTCCTCTGAAAAGCGATCCAAGAGTGTTTGGCAGGTGGTGAGTAAGCGATATGTTGCTTCCTCACCACCTGATTTAAACCCATGATTGCAGCATGGTAGTACGGCAATTAGAAGTTTAAATCAGATGTGAGGAGACCACACTGTGCCCGGTGATCTTTGACTTCTCCCATGATGTTCAGGTGGATCTCCACCTCTTTTAAGGTTGCCTTCCCCTGAAATAGACTAACAAATGGAAGCCAAACTCCAACTCACACTTTATAATCAGTTATCAGTTTTTTCCTTTTGGGATGAAGGTTTTACAAAAATAAATGAAAGCTGATTGTTGTAAGCACCCCTGCCAGTGTGAAGTGGAAGGAAGGAACTTAGAACACTTCCCTAACATACCAATTTTCAGCTTTCAGTACTGTTGCATTTTGAATGACAATTGCGCGGTCGTGCAATGTTGTACCCAAACAAAAATTTTATAATTTTTTTCCCTACAAATAGAGCTTTCTTTTGGTGGTATTTGATCACCTCTGGGTTTTTTATTTTTTGCACTACAAATAAAAAAATACCGAAAATTTTGAAAATTCGTCACAAAACTTTGTAAATAATAACATTTTCTCCTTCACTGATAGGCACTAATGAGACTGCACTGACGGGCACTGATGAAGCAGTACTGATTGCCACTGATGAGGTGACACTTATATGCAGCGCTGATGGGCACTGATAGGCGGCACTGATAAGCAGCACTGATGGGCACTGATAAGCAGTACTGATGGGCACTCATAGGCGGCATTGATTAGCACTGATAGGTGGCACTGGGCACTGATAGGTGGCACTGATGTGCACTGATAGGTGGCAATGATGTGTGGCACTGATATGTGGCATTGATGGGCACTGATATGTGTCACTGATGAGCACTGGTGGGCACTGATGAGCATGGATAGGCAGCACTGGTATCGCATCAGCTATAGGGATGGCACTGGCAAGCATCACAGATAGGCACAGTGCCCTATTGGCAGGGCTGTCTTTAATATTGATTGGACCCTGGACAAAATTTTCTTGGGCCCTCCGTATTCCATTAACTATTTGGGCTCAAGAGGCAGCTGCTTTGGGCCCCATAAAAATCACTGGGCCCGTGGCAGCTGCCCCTTTTGCCCTGTGTTAAAGATGGTTCTGCCTATTGGGCATTGTGTGCCCCTTACCTGGTGGTTCTTGGGTGGCATCACTGTGTGGGCTCCCTGGTGGTCCTGGTCGGCTCCCTGGTGGTCTAGGGTGGTCTCCACTGGTGTCTGCAGACGCGACTAAAGAAAAAGCCAATATACAGCTTTTCCTGTTTACACTGTGATCAGCCGTCATATGATGCCCAGTCAGGATAACTGAACCACTTCCCGGCCGTCTTTCTGCATACAGGGGTAGGGAAGTGGTTAAAAAAGGCCTGGATTCTTTCCTTAATGTAAATAATATAACTGGCTACCAACATTTATAGGTGAAGTTCATCCAGGGAGAATCCGATTGCCTCTCGGGGGATCAGGCAGGAATTTTTCCCCCGTTATAGCAAATTGGATCATTGGCTTTGCTGGGGTTTTTCGCCTGTGGGTGAAGGATTGTATATGGGATTCTATGGTTATATATAATTTTTCTATTTTTTAATTTTTTTTTGGGTTGAACTAGATGGCCTTGTGTCTTTTTTCAACCTGACTAACTATGTAACTATGAAATGGTTTGTCTCATCCATGTAAACTGATACATTCCACTCGAGAGTTGAAAAACAACAAACTTGTTGGCTGGATCACCAGATGAAAATGAAAGAAAGAAAGCCTTAAAAAGAAAACTAATGTAGCCGTCACATCTAAGAATCAGTAAGCTGCAATCTAATAAATGTTGGGTTTCATACTGCTTTAATCTGAGTATTTAGCCGTTTGCTTGGAGCTCAGCTTCCGGGTAGAAGGTTAGAAAAATAATGAACCTGGTCTTTATTTTATATGGCAATCAGTAATCTGTATAAGATTTGTGTTCATGTCATATAAACAAGGAGCATCTGTAGCTACAGGAAGAATTTCCCATCCCACGCAGTCCTCCTATAGTAACAATGCATGTTTCTAGGGCCATTGTATAGAAGATTGTATCGAATGTGAAGGACGAATGCAACAAAGGAAAAAGTTTCTGGGAGGAGGAAAGCCGGTGCTAACAATATGCAGCTTATTACTGTATGAGATGCCGGGGAAGCCAACGTACATAATCCAATAGAAGGCTCACAGATACCTCATTTTACTGTGTAATATGTGTTTAGACAATAAAAACCTAAAGTCCCGCAAAGCAGCAAAATGTACATTTAGGATAAATATACAGGAACTCTTTTACCTGCCCAAGGATTTGTAATTCAACCAATCATGTGATCTAGGCACTCCTGCCAAACAGCCCAGCCTGGTCCTTCACTGCAGTAACAGCACCAGTCTAGCAGAGGAGGATTAGGTAAAAAAAAGTATTCTTTTTAACCCCTTCCCGCTGATAATATGCATATATATGCCCCCACTGACAGGGGCGGCCCTGCATTGTGGGCACACGGCCCCCCTAACACCTCCGCCGCCCTCCCTATCCATGCACCTGGTGCATAGAATTACTATGGTGGGGATAAGCGGGGGGGGGGGTAGCATATTATGAAGCACCTGATTAGAGCCAGAGGCTCTAATAGGCTTTAAAATAGGGTGTGCTCGGGGCGCAGAGCACTGTGTCCAGAGCCCACCCAGGTGTGTTGGGAACAGCGAATGAATATTCACTGTTGCAACACTGATCGTCCTCCCAGCCAATCGGGAAGCAGGTCCGATACCCGTCACCCAATTGGCTGAAAGGACGGGAGATCCTATTGGACACCTATAGGAGGAGAGGAGGAGATGCACGGTGAAAACAGCCATGTTCTCAGAAGAGTAGAGGAGCCGCATCCTCCGCCGCTGTGTGCCCGCCTGATGTGCCCACCCATCCCTGCCTGATATGTCTGCCTATCCCCCAGTGTTGTGTGCTCGTCTGATGTGCCCGCCGCTCCCCACCTGATGTGCCTACTGATCCCCTGCCGCTGTGTGCCCGCCTGATGTGCCAGCCGATCCCCACCTCATGAGTCTGCTGATCCCCTGCCACTGTGTGCCCGTCTGATGTGCCCGTCGATCCCCACCTGATGTGCCTTCCAATTCCCCGCCACTGTGTGCCCGCCTGATGTGCCCACCAATCCCCGCCTCATGTGTCTGCTGATCCCCCGCCGTTGTGTGCCCGCCTGATGTGCCCGCTGATCCCCGCCTCATGTGTCATCTGATCCCCCGCTGTTGTGTGCTTGCCTGATGTGCCCGCCGATCCCCACCTGATGTGCCTGCCGATTCCCCGCCACTGTGTGCCCGCCTGATCCTTCGTCGTTGTGTGCCCGTCTGATGTGCCAGCCGATCACCACCTAATGTGTCTGCCAATCCCCCGCCGCTGTCTTCCCACCTGATGTGCCCGCCGATCCCCACCTGATGTGCCCATCGATCCCCGTCTGATGTGCCTGCTGATTCGACGCTGATGGAGTAAGTGACAGTGGACCGGCAGCCGGGGGGGCGGGGTTATTTATTTTTATTTTTTTTTACTATTTTGGGACAGTTTTCCTTTGATAATAATAATAATAGAAAAAAAAACACAGGAGACATCCATTACCATTTATGACCAAATGAAAGCCCAATTTGTCCAGAAAAAAACAAGGTATAATCCACCTGGATGCACAAGGTTTTACCAACACATGTCAAAGTTCCAAAATTGTGCTTAGGCATTAAGATGCATTTTACCCTTAGGCGCGAAGGGGTTAATGTCCCCTAGACCTAAACGAGCAATTAACTCCACTACAATGGATACATTTTTAGTTGCTCTGAATTGGGTTGTAATGCAACCACTGGCTTCTTGTAGGTGTAATTTATCAAGAAATGTTGCACAGTTGTGGCAGTTGCATTTCCTGTTGAGGACTCCGGTCACCTGATCCAGTTGGCTGTGCTTTGGGTGACCGGTCTTGTCTATGCCAACAGGTCCTGTATGGTGTCCTGCAAACAAATTGGTGCACCAGAAGATGAAGTTCCCGGCAGTGGCGGCCCATCCACACGAGTCGCAGGGACGCCGCCCCCCCCCCCCATCCATGCGTCTGGCCCCCTAATCTACATTCGGGGCACCAGACGCATAGATTCCAATGGGTTTTTTTTTTCTTAAGCACATGATTAGAGCCAGAGGCTCTACTAGGCTTCAAAAAAGGGTGGGTGAGCACACTCACTTGTGTGACAATAGCAAATTAATATTCACTATTGTCACACTGATTCTCCTCCCGCCCAATCAGGAAGTGGGTCATGAGACCCGATTGACCCCTTAGGACAGGCATCCTCAAACTATGGCCCTCCAGCTGTTGCGGAACTACACATCCCATGAGGCATTGTAAAACTCTGACATTCACAGACATGACTAGGCATGATGGGAATTGTAGTTCCCGAACAACTGGAGGGCCATAGTTTGAGGACCCCTGCCTTAGGAGGAGGGAGGAGGCACACAGGATTATGCAGAGGAGGAGGAGATACAGGGGAAGTCCGGACCTCCGTGATCTAGATGAGGTAAGTGCGGGGCCGGTGACCCGACCGACCGGGGGGGTTTGGCAGGAGGTGACCTGGCGACTGACCGGGGGGGGGGGGGGTGGCTGTGGGTGCATTGTTTGCCGCCCCCCCCCCATAAAAAAATATACAACAAGCTACCACTGCCCCACTGCATTAAAAATGGATTTCTGATTTTGTCTATGGACCGTTCAAAGGTTTCCCATCACTTCCTGTCCTGAGAAACTCAAGAAACAAATCTGCATATCATACAGCCAGCACCCCTTCTAGGGATTGAATTCAGAACCCTTCGGAGCTTACACTGCTAACCACTTACCAACCTCTTTCCAGCTAAACTATCTCCTTTCATATTTCATGAAAGTGCCTCTTGAAGAGTCCTCGCCCTCGGCGATACATCTAGGATGTCTTTTTAATTTTTGCCAGTAGGGATTAAAATGGAAATCTTTCTTATAAGACGTATAAAGGTTGCATTTCCATAAACCTCCCCATTGCCGCTTGCATTGCCCA
This sequence comes from Glandirana rugosa, assembly GCA_018402905.1. Lineage (NCBI taxonomy): Eukaryota > Metazoa > Chordata > Amphibia > Anura > Ranidae > Glandirana > Glandirana rugosa. The sequence continues at coordinate 142,162 of BLSH010240949.1, forward strand.
GCGTTGAGTGTCTGTGACAATGTGCAAGCATTATATGCTCATATATATAAAAGGTCATTTAATATCTCCTTGCTATGCAGATACAGCATCACAATCCCCGTTCAGTGCATCTCTATAGCACCATATGTGTACTATACCATGTTCCCTTTATTCTAAGTCATGTTAACCCCTTGTGTTGTAGAAGAGATTTCATTAAATTTATAGTTGTCTTTATTTAAAGGTAAAATCTAGTTAATAAGGAAAACTGCCACATCACCTGTTGCCTGCTGGGACTCCCAAAGGCTAACAAACTCCAAAGCAGATTAAGAACCTTGCCAGCTACCAAGGAGCTGCCGGGGATCTTAATCTGCTTTGGAGTTGGTAGCCTCTGACTCTTGGGGTCAGTGTTGGTTGCAGAACAGGTGTTTCATCTTGTGGCACCTTGTGATTCCCATTCCCTGTTAGCTGCCAAGGCTCTTAATCTGCTCTGGAGGCTGGCACCCTCTAACTCTTGGGGCCAGTACTGGTTGCAGAACAAGGTGCCACAAGGCGAAGCGCCTGCCCTGCAACCAGTACTAGCCCAAGAAGCTAACTGGCAAGTCTCTTAATCTGCTCTGAAAGCTGGTATCCTCTGACTCCTGGGACTACTACTACTGAATGCAGAACAGCTGCTTTACCTTGTGGCTTCCATTCTCTGTTAGCTGCCAAGACTCTTAATCATCTCCGGAGGCTGCTACCCTCTAGCAACAGTGGCTAGAACTGGTTGCAAAACAGGTGCTGCACTTAGTGGCAATCTTGTGGCTCCCATTCCCTATTAGCTGCTAAGGTTCTTAATCTGCTCTGGAGGCTGCTACCCTCTAACACTAGGGGCTATAACTGGTTGCAGAACAAGTGTTGCACCTAGTGGCAATCTTGTGGCTCCCATTCCCTATTAGCTGCTAAGGTTCTTAATCTGCTCTGGAGGCTGCTACCCTCTAACACAAGGGGCTAGAACTGGTTGCAGAACAAATCTCGTTGCTCCCATTCCCTATTAGCTAATACCCTAATGTCTGCTAAGGTTCTTAATCTGCTCTAGAGGCTGCTACCCTTTTACTCCTGGGGTCAATCCTGGTTGCAGAACTGGTGCCTCAAGTTGTGGCACCTTGTGACTCCCATTCTCTGTTAGCTGCCAATGCTCCTAATCTGCTCTGGATGATGGTAGCCTCTAACTCCTGGGGTCAGTGCCGGTTGCAGAGCAGGTGCTTCAACTTGTAGCACCTCGTGACTCCAATTCCCTTTTAGCTGCAAAGGCTTTTAATCTGCTCTGGAGCCTGGTAGCCTCTAAATCATGGGGTCAGTGTTGCTTCCAGAACAGGTGTTTCACCTTGTGGCAACCTTGTGCCTCCCATTCCCTGTTAGCTGCCAAGGCTCTTCTTAATCTTCTCTAGAATCTGGTAACCTCTGACTCCTGGGGCTGGTACTGTTGGCAGAACAGGAACTTCACATTGTGAGGCTGTGCAGTTGGATGACTTAGATAATGGATTACCATTGCACAGTGAGTTCTTCGCCATTTACAATTTCTTGGTTTTGAATGTGAGCATTTCATGTATTTGCAAAGATGTTTGAAACTCCACCACCTCCAGTTCCCAGTTCCAAGCTGCAAGCACTGTGAAGTTTGTAGAAGCACAATGCACTAAGATATTGCTAACAGTCATGTCAAGTTTATTCTTCACAGCAGTCATTTCAAAAACAGCCAACAGGCTGAGGAAGACCAAGATTACTGTGAGAAATAAAGCCTGTCAACGATATCTTTCTGCTCTCTTCTTCTACAAACTTTGAAGGCTAAAGTTGGCCATTCACACACTAAATAGCATGGGTGGATGAATCTTTGACTACGGTTACTGCATTCTACCAGCCGGCGGTGCCAGCTGTCAAAATACCTAAATAGTGTTTGCATCTGATTGGGCAAATTTCTTCCTAACTCGTTGAATTTTTGTCAAGGTGCAGACAGGGCTACCCACTGGGAGAATATTGGCTGGTTCATTAGGTACCAGCTGCAATTCACTCTGTGTTTGGCCCCTTTACGCTTTTAAAAAAAAAACAAGCCACGGCAGATTAGAATGCTCTCTTACATAAAAGTCCAGTTCCCCACCACTTCACTTCTTCAACAATGTGCTGCTGGTTGACAAAAGAATGCTAAATAGTGCAGACGGATGAATCTCCTGCTGTGGGTATTGTGTTCTGACCGCCAGTGCTGCCCCCTT
>BLSH010240949.1:165853-178969 GCA_018402905.1 Glandirana rugosa
GAAGGACATTGTTCACGACAGGCAAGATGTCGCAAATCACACTCAAGGAACGAAGGACTGATAGACTATGGACGAGGACACTGTGCCGGACGAAACTGGGACGAGACTTGAGACGGACGTGGCTGGGGCCGAAGATGCTGGTGAGATGACGGACGAGGGAACATGGAACGACGGACTTGAAACGGCTGGGTCGGACGTGGGCTGGTAGGCAGACGGACTTGGGAACATGACGTGGCGGGCGGTCAATGGTTGGGTCTGACGGAGTGCTGGGAAGACGGACGTGCTCGAGGTCGCCTGTAGATGGAACGTAGTCACTCAGACAGGGAACTCAGGAGCACGGGGGGGCACGAGGGCTGGACAGTCACTGATGCAAGGTAGATGTCCGCTGGAGCTCGTGCAGGCAGAAGGGTCGTGAGGCAGTCTGGGTTGGTAACTGGCGGGCGGTGCAGTACAAGGGTTCAGGCAGACGGATGGTCGGGTGCAGGCTGGGTCGGCAAAGTTCAGGCAGCAAGGTACAAGGGAGCAGGCAGTAGAGTGGTCGTAGAAGCCGGGGTCGGTGCAGGCAGAGTTCAGAGCAGGGTCAAAGCAGGCCGTGTCACAGGAGCAGGTATCAGATAGTCAGGAAGCAAGGAACTCACACTAAACGCTGTAGAACGGACAGCACTTGTTACAGGAAGCAGGAAGTTTAAATAGAGCTGCTGCTGCTCCAGGAAATAGAAGAAACCACAATCAAATGCAATTAACCCTCAGCACAGTCTTTTCCTAACAGCAGTTTACTCTGGGTAAAATAGGTAGAGCTATTCCAGAACTTCCAACTTCCATTCTAAAGGATAACTCTCATTTTATAAAAAAATAAATCTAGCATATTAATATAAACTAGAGCAGCAAGGGTTTAGTGGGACTTTACATGTACCTTGTAAGGTAAGAATGCTGAGCGAGCAAGGAGCCTCAAATTAGAGCACCACGTCCATAAATATATTCAAACACATGATGAGAGAGAAAGAAACCAACATAGGGTTTCAGGGACTTTAAAGGTGCTTCATAATTAAATTCAAAACAACACAAATTCATAAATAAAAAAAATCTAAAACCATTTTATTTCATATAAAGGATAAAACATATTCCTTGTATGAAAGGGAACATCCGCCTAGTCGAGCGGGGTTAAGCTGACCTAATGTAGGATCTATCTGATTTGTTCCAAATTGTACCTTATCGGATTAGTATTTGTATTTATGTCCATGTCAGTAATTTTTCAGTATTCTATGTATTTTCATACAAGGAATATGTTTTATCCTTTATATGAAATAAAATTGTTTTAGATTTTTTTATTTTTGAATTTGTGTTGTTTTGAATTTAATTATGAAGCACCTTTAAAGTCCCTGAAACCCTTTGTTGGTTTCTTTCTCTCTCATCATGTACATTGTAAGGTTTATTAGGTATTGAAAAAACTTGATTAAATATTTTACAAATTTTTATTTAGCACACATGTGAAGTTTTATCTACATTGCACTATTGTTTGTACTTTATTGTTTTTAAAGATATGGCACATGTGTGCTAAATAAAAATTTATAATATTTTTAATTGAGTTGTTTCAATACCAAATAAACCTTACAAGGTACATGTAAAGTTCCATTAACCCCTTGCTGCTCTAGTTTATATTTCTTGACTGGGATGGTACCTTGTTAGGTTTTTTTAATTCTCTCACACACCCCCACACCTCATTGTTGTCTAGCATATTAATAATAATAACATAGTAGAGCTGCACGATTAATTCTATTAAAATTGCGATCCTGATTCACCCCCCCCCTGCGATCTCCATCAAGCATTACCACGATTGTCAGTGCAGTTAATGGAGTCCGACTTGCGGGGCGACTCAGCAAAACTTGACTGTTAATAGAAGTCAATGCAAGTCGCCTGAAGTCTCCCCAGGAATCTTTTTCTAAGTCGGAGCGACTTGAGTCTCTCCTATCTTGGCAGACTGCCAAGTCTGGGCAGAGAGCCAAGTCAAGTTGCTAAAAGAAGTAAAAAGATACTATGTTTCAAATGATCAAAGAGTTGAACTCCCAGTGTATAGAAGAGTTTATTTTAACCATTTAAAGACTGATGCCCCGTACACACTATCCGAAAATCGGACAACAGATCGTCCGTTTTTTTTCGCATGCTAATCTCAGATCGAATCGGAAGAGTTTACTTTAGTCACGAAAATTCTCGCACGACAGAATAAAAAATCGGAAGCGATGTGATGTGTTGCAGTGTATTTGTATTGCATTTTTGAACGACAGCTGTACTGGTGAAACGAAAATTGTACGATCGGGCACCGCACGAGAAAATTTTTCCTGCATGTCCGATTGTGTCCGGACGGAAAACATCGGATGAACTGTCGTGATCGGCTCTCGAAAGCTCTGTACTAACGATCCGATTATCGTACGACCGCATCGAAAGCGGTATTTTCCGTCCGATTTTCGGATAGTGTGTACGGGGCATAAATCTTTTCTGACATTTGTTGCTTACAAGTAAAAATCCAGTATTTTCTGCTAGAAAATGACTTAGAACCCCCAAACATTATATATATATATATATATATATATATTAGCAGAGACCCTAGAGAATGAAATGGCAGTTGTTGCACTATTTTATGTCACACGGCATTTGCGCATGGGTCTTTCAAACACAATTTTTTTGGGAAAAAACTTTTAAAAAAAAGAACTAAACAGTGCTGTTAGCCTAATTCTTTTGTATATGTAAGCTGTTATGCCAAGAGAATTGTGATCTTTATTCTAAGCAAAAAAAATAGTGATTCTCATTTTGGCCAGAATCGTGCAGCTCTATAATATAGCATATACAATTGCTACACAAGCAAAAACTGGGGGAGGAGCCGGGTCCCTGGTCATGTGACCAGTCCTCCTCCAGTTACAAAGCTTTTTTTTGTTGCATTAAAGGACTCTGGGTAAAAATAGGTAGAGCTATTCCAGAACTTACAACTTACAGTCTAAAGGATAACTTATTTTATGAAAAACAAATCTAGCATAACAATAATATTAATAATATAGCATATACAATTACTACACAAGCAAAACCTGGGGAGGATCCTGGTCACGTGACCGGTCCTCCTCCAGTCACTGAGCTTTCTTTGTTGCATTAGAGGACTCTAAGAGAAACTAGGTAGAGGTATTCTGGACCTTCCAATTTCCAACCTAAAGAATAAGTCTCATTTAAAAAAAAAAAAAAAAAAAAATCTAGCATACTAATAATAATATACCATATACAATTGCTACACAAGCACAAAACTGGGGGAGGAGCCTGGTCATGTGACCGGTCCTCCTCCAGTCACAAAGCATTCTTTCTTGCATTACAGGTCTCTGAGTAAAAATAGGTAGAGCTATTCCAGAACTTCCAACTTCCATTATAAAGGATAACTCTCATTTTATGAAAAACAAAACCAGCATAATAATAATATTAATAAAAAAGCATATACAATTGCTACAGATGCACTCTGAGAAACTAGGTAGAGGTATTCTGGACCTTCCAATTTCCAACCTAAAGAATAAGTCTCATTTAAAAAAAAAAAAAAAATCTAGCATACTAATAATAATATACCATATACAATTGCTACACAAGCACAAAACTGGGGGAGGAGCCTGGTCATGTGACCGGTCCTCCTCCAGTCACAAAGCATTCTTTCTTGCATTACAGGTCTCTGAGTAAAAATAGGTAGAGCTATTCCAGAACATCCAACTTCCATTATAAAGGATAACTCTCATTTTATGAAAAACAAAACCAGCATAATAATAGTATTAATAAAAAAGCATATACAATTGCTACAGATGCAAAAAACTGGGGAAGGAGCCTGGTCCCCGGTCATGTGACCGGATCTCCTCCAGTTACAAAGCTTTTTTTGTTGCATTAAAGGACTTTGGGTAAAGATGGGTAGAGGTATTCCAGAACTACCAACGTCCAGTCTAAAGGATAACTCTCATTTTATGAAAAAAAAAATCTTGCATAATAATAATAATAATAATAATAATATAATAGCATATACAATTTCTACACAAGCAAAAATCTGAGAGAGGAGTCTGGTCCCTGATCATGTGACTGGTCCTCCTCCAGTTACAAAGCTGTATTTGTTGCATTAAAGGACTTAAATAATTTAAAAAAATCTTGCATAATAATCATAATAATAATAATAATAATATAGCATATACTGTACAGTTGCTACACAAGCAAAAAACTGGGGGAGTAGCCTTGTGTCGGGACTGATCCTCCTCCAGTCACTGACCTTTCTTTGTTGCATTAAAGGACTTTAACAAAAACTAGGTAGAGGCATTCCGGAACTTCCCATTTCCAACCTAAAGGATAACTCATTTTATGAAAAATAAATCAAGCATAATAATAATAATACTAATAATAATAATATAGCATATACAATTGCTACACAAGCAAAAATCTGAGAGAGGAGCCTGATCCCTGGTCATGTGACCGATCCTCTTACAGTTGCAAAGCTTCTTTTGTTGCATTAAAGGACTTAAAAAATCTAGCATAATAATATAGCATGTACTGTACAATTGCTAGACAAGCAAAAAACTGGGGGAGGAGCCTGGTCATGTGACTGATACTCCTCCAGTCACTGAACTTTCTTTGTTGCATTAAAGGACTCTAAGAAAAACTAGGTAGAGGCATTCCAGAACTTTCCATTCCCAACCCAAAGAATAACAAAAAATAAATCTAGCATACTAATAATAATAATAATATAGCATATACAATTGCTACACAAATAAAACATTGGGGGAGGAGCCTGGTCATGTGACCGGTCCTCCTCCACTCACAAAGCATTCTTTGTTGCAACGATATGTGAATACCTTCAGAGCTAAAAATCACCAAAACCATTCTAAATGTATGTAAAACATTCTACTTAACAAAATGGGTTTTTTTCTTTCATTTGATGTGACACGGGCAATATTTTTGATATATTGTTATAGCGATAGAAAAGTGTTTGTCAACCATGTAATTTTTGATATCTAATGCTTCACGATAAAAAAAAAAAAAAGCTTGAGGATGGATTGCACTTCCAACGTCGAGAACAAACTGATGGTTGGGAACGCATAAATAACACCTCAAGCCTCATAAATTTCCCTACTGGCATTTTATGCATAATTAAGAGAGAGCGTTGACTGATAACACCTCTGAATAGTAATGGCACGCTACGTGCGAGATTTTGCCTTTGTCAGCTGTCTGGCGGCACTGAAATGCGAGCAGTTCGTTGGAAGTTGGCTCGGTCGCTTTTAGTTGCTGAGTCCTAACAAGAGGCTTAAAAAATATCTAATTAACACAGACTAAGGGTTCTGGCTTGCTTCACGTAAAAGCCTTTTGGTCTTGCGTGCTGAATGTTAAACACTTTTTTTTGGAAGCCCCAAACTTGCCTACAAGACATGAGAGAGGGATAAAAAGAAAGCTGTTGATTTCCATTCCACCTGCTTCCCTGTGGCCTTTAGAGAAAAGCATTCTAAAATCCAAAAATGCTATTCAGTATAGGGGCTTCATTTTTTTTTTTTTTCATAATTTTAATATTTATTTATTTACTATACCATACCTGTTTTTTTTGTCTTTTATCAACTTTATTGCTATCACAAGGGGTATATATATATATATATATATATATTTATATATATATATATATATATATATTCTATATATATATATATATATATATATATATATATATATATCCCTTGTGATAGCAATAAAGTTGATAAAAGACAAATATATATTTCTACCCTTCACAGAGGCAGGAAAAAGTTATAAGGATGTAGTTCTAAAAAAAAAATTGCAGAGTTTTTCTTTCTTCAAATCCGCATGTTAGTTGTGTGCACATTCTGGCAAAATCAAATGGTATTTAGTTGGCCCCTCTCCAGGATAGATGTTCTTCATTTGTAAAAAATTAAGAAAATCACCAAAATACCACTTCATGGCAACTACATAGCTCTAATGATCATAGTTAATAAATATTTTTTTTTTTTGTGAAACATCATTGGATGGATATATGTATTCCGAAATAATTACAATAGTACAGCTTGAATGCCCCTTCAAACCTGTGTCAGTTGGAACTGCATGTGAACAGATTGGTGCAAGACAGACAGAACCAGCTTGTCAGGCTCCAGTAGACTTCAACAAAATGGTGGCCGTCTACACACAGACACCAGCTCCCTGTTGCATGAAAGTAATAAGATAGGAAAAAGAAGGCTTCAGCTCCTGTTCTGCACCTGTAGAGAACTCTTCAGAGGCATTTCGCCCTTTTTGGGGTGGATTGGATGGATTCCTTAGACAATAAATTTAAGCAGATTTTTGAACAGCAGTTGTGTTAGTAGAGCACTGAGCCAGAAACTTAAAGAAGAGTAGAGGTTCTGATTTAAAGTCTAATGGCTGTTGCCTGTCACCTAGGGTTATCAGAGATCTCAAGGGTCCTGGAGTAGTCTGAGGAATGTAGAAAATATGGGAGCTCCACAGCACTAATACGTGTCTGGTCAAGTTTTATTGACAGCCATTACAGCCATATATCTCCTAACTTTATATGCAATATTTCTTGTCCATTCTTATCCACAACAGCCCTTTTAGCCCTGAAGCATGGTAAGTTTTGAGCCCCTGAAACACACTGGCTTCTTTTCTTGCGCACTGGTGTGCACTGGTGCACAGTCATGTTGGAACAGGAAGAGGCCATCCCCAAACTGTTTCCACAAAGTTGGGAGCATGAAATTGTCCAAAATGTCTTGGTATGCTGTTGCTATTCCCATAGACACACTCCTAAACCTTGTGGACAGCCTTCCCAGAAGAGTTGAAGCTGTTATAGCTGCAAAGGGTGGGCCAACTTATTATTGAACCTTACGGACTAAGACTGGGATGCCATTAAAGTGGTTGTAAAGTTGCCCCCCCCCCCCAAAAACAAAAAAAAACCTGCAAAGCAAAGACATAATGAGCTAGTATGCATGCATTATGAAATGCTTACCTTAGATCGACACTGTAGCAGCGGTCCCTGAGCTGTGAGTCCATCGTCTTCCGGAATCCGGGGCGCCGATCAATTGTCAGGAGCCGCACTGACGTCACTCCCGCGCTTGCCCACGGGAGCCGTCATTTATAGCACACTTCATGACGTTGGCAAATGCAAATACAGGGAATATCTCCTAAACGGTGCAAATTTAGGAGATATTCCCGGGACCTACATGTAAGCCTGAATATAGGCTTACCTGTAGTGTAAAGTGGTTGTCATGGTTTGACAACCATTTTGAATTTCATGTGCGTGTAAAGGCAGGTGTCCCAATACTTTTGACAATATAGTGTATATTGATGCTAATGGTTGCTGAAAATCAGAGATAATCAAATCAGTACTCCAGAGAGAAGACTGAACCAGATTGGGCTGATTTGTTGGTTTGTGGGCAGGTGTCCCAATACTTTTAGTAATAGAGTGTACTTTTGACAGCTAAAGTTAATATCATTAGGCTTTGACAAGTGGTGGTGCTTGGAGTTCCAGAAGGTCAAGCCAAGGAGGCAGGATGAGGACCTAGTGTATGGTTCCCAACAAAATACCTTACATCTGGTGAAGTTGTAGTTATCCCCTTGGGTAGAATGTGCATTCCTCCTAAGTGGTTGCTCTCAATGCCTCAGGGGTCCCAATCCTGAATCCTGTGGGGGGCTCTCAGGCAGGCATTATGCTTCTTGGAGAGGAGGAGATCAAAAAACCTGTTGGTGTTTTGAACTGCAGAGGTGCTCATTGGAGTAAGTGATGGGATTCACAAAATAAAGCTTTGTGTTAACCAAAATAATGCTTTATATCATTCATCATACACTACTATTCTGGTCCATCATTAGACAATGGACTTCTCTGCTGTTCAAAACACTATGGGCTCCTTTCCAAGAATCATTAAGCATTGGAACTTCCTGTCCAAACCTAGCATTTTACACACTCTCAAAAATCTTATTCACCATTGTGAAATGGAAACATTATTTGCATTGAAGAACTTTTAATTTTAATCAGAAATGTTTTTCCACCTGGCTTTGTGGTTGTGCAATCCAATATGTTCAGTCTAAGGCTAGGTTCACACTGCTGCGGTGCAAATTTTCTGCGAATTGAATACGATTGCGATGCAAGTTTTTTCAGTACAGACACAAGTGCGATTTCTACATGTGTTGGTGCGAATCTACTGCAAAGCTGTAGCTGTAGTTGGAGGGGGAAGCTATCGCAGTGATGTGAATGGGAGATTGCGTTTTCAATCTGTGTTCTATTGTAATCTATGGAGCTGAATTCGCAACGCACACGGATCAAACTCGCACAGGACCCTTTTTTTTCACAGATTAGATTCGCAACGCATCAATGTGAACTGCCCTGATAGAACACTATGTTACTGGAGATGACTTGCGAATTTAATCTATCGCAACGCAATCTATTCGCAGTACAGTTCGCAGCAGTGTGAACCTAGCCTAAGAAGGGTAACTTGCATAATCTTTTCTCGTTGACTGGATTTTATTGGTTCACTTGTTGGTTTATTTGTCCTGCTTCCCTTCATTTGTTCCTTCCACCACCCCCTCCCTTCATGGCAAAGTTGCTATACTTTATGATTTTATGATAACGACCCTTCCCCCACTCACCTGTTATCTTATTTGCTAACTTTGTGAACAATTTATGAACTGTAACAAGCAATATTTATGCCAACATATTGTCTACAATTTTACCAATTTGTAACATTGTAATAACTCTTAAAAATTCAACAAATAAATATTGAACAATAAATGATTGACAATAGATGCGTTGGTAGAGCCTTGGATCCAAAGGGATTTATATCGAAGATTTACAGGTAACTCACTGTTGGCTGGGATATCCTTTGGGGTCCCCAGAGTAGTCATAGAGAATGTGAAAAGTATGAGTGCTCCATGGATTTAGGCGAGTCCAGCAAATCTTTATTACATATGACAAGAGCTCAGAGGAGAAAGCCAATGAGCTTTCGTGGCTCAGGCCTGGCTGTTAACCTGAACTAGCACTTGTCTTATTGCCTTTATTTTTGGGGGCTCGGTACTACTGCTTCATTAAGGCTTAGATGTTGGTAGTAATTGAGAATATTGGACAACAAATTGTAAAATAAAAGGATTAGACAAGTGCTAATTCAGGTCAACGGCCAGGCTGCCTGAGCCCTGGGAACCCCTTGCTTTCTCTTCTGATCTCTTGTGTAATAAAGATTTTCTCGTCTCATCTTAGATCCATGGTGCGTTCATCCCTCTCATATTTTTTATAACTACTTTGGGGGCCCCATAGGATATCCCGGCTGATAGTGAGCTGCCTCTAAACCTTGGACTTAAAGCCCTTTGCTTCCTACTTTTGCTCCAACACTCTACCAACACATCTATTGTCAACCATTTAGATAGTGAAGGAAGCCCAATGGATATTCTCACTGATCTGTCGCATTCTCATCCATTTCATATCCTCATCTAAATGGTTGGGAAGGATTAATTCCCACCACTTGATATATTTTCCGACTTAACTCAGTGTATGCATAGTCAAACCATTTATTTTTACATTGGAGTATATTGTGGAAAAGCGAACCAACGCTGCCTGCACCAAGTGGGGAAATTTCCCTTTACTTTCTGCCACAGAAGGGCAATTGGAAGTGAGATACAATCTCTTCAAAGTGAGGGTAATTCCCCTTCTTAAAATAGAACTTTAGTCCCCCTTACCTTTGACTCCACCTTTCTGTCGGAGGGGGGTGCCATGTTTGTTTGTTTGTCTGTTGAACGCGCAGATGAGCCAATGGGCTCTATCGAGCCTTCAGGCCCTGACAGAACCAGCAGCCACTGATCTGCGCACATGTAGAGAGTTTTGTGCATATGTGCAGATATGTTTAGCTTTAGGACTTCCACACCAACTCCGTCTTTGTGCATATGTGGGAAACCCATGCATTTGCAAATATGCCGCAGGGCTCTGTGCATGCACAAAATTTGAGGGACGGTGAAGTTAAAAATAAAATGATAACCATATATCAGAGAGGGTAGGGTGGTGGGAAGGCACGGGAGATATGTTTTTATTTGGGGTAAAGATCTGCTTTAAGCTGGCCATGCACTTGCAGAATTTAGTTAGAAAGGTTTAGCTTTAAGAACATTTATTTGATTTTCTAATTGTTAATGAGATCAAATTGATGTTCGTTTTTAACTGCAGTAATGAGAGAAGGAGCAGGACTGACATTTTTTTTCCCCCAAACCAACAAATCAGCCCAATTTGGTTCAATCATCTCTCTGGAGTACTGATTTTATTACCTCTAATTTTCAGCAACCATTATACACTATATTGTCAAGAGTATTGGGACACCTGCCTTTACACGCTCATGAACTTTAATAGCATCCCAGTCTTATTCCGTAGGGTTCAATATCGAGTTGGCCCTCCCTTTGCAGTTATAACAGATTCAACTCTTCTGGGAAGGCTGTCCACAAGGTTTAGGAGTGTCTATGGGAATGTTTGACCATTCTTCCAGAAGCACATTTGTGAGGTCAGGCACTAATGTTGGAGGAGAAGGCCTGGCTCGCAGTCTCCGCTCTAATTCACCCCAACAGTGTTTTATCGGGTTGAGGCCAGTCAAGTTCCTCCAGCCCAGACTCGCGCATCCATGTCTTTATGGACCTTGTTTTGTCCACTGGGGCACAGTCATATTGGAACAGGAAGGAGCCATCCCCAGGCTGTTCCCAAAAAGTTGGGAGCATGAAATAGTCCAAAATGTTTTGGTATGTTGACGCCTTAAGAGTTCCCATCACTGGAACTAAGGAGCCAAGACCAACTCCTGAAAAACAATTTGGACCAGTGCACAAAGCAAGGTCCATAAAGACATGGATGAGTGAGTTTGGGGTGGAGGAACTTGACTGGCCTGACCTCAATCTCATAGAACACCTTGATGAATTAGTGCAGAGACTGCGAGCCAGGCATTCTCATCCAACATCAGTGCCTGACCTCACAAATGCACTTCTGGAAGAATGGTCAAACATTCCCATAGACACTCCTAAACCTTGTGGACAGCCTTCCGAGAATAGTTGAAGCTGTTATAGCTGCAAAGGGTGGGTCACCCAATATTGAACCCTACGGACTAAGACTGGGATGCCATTAAAGTTCATGTGTGTGTGAAGACAGGCATCCCAATACACAATATAGTGTACATTAAATTGATATTAAACATTCAGCTATTTTAAGCACTTTAGTCAGCTGATTTAATCGCTTACTGAGCATGCAACTTCTTTATTTGTTAACCCTTGTCTATGTTCTAGTTTAAGCTGGTGCCATGACTGCTGCCCCAGGCTTCCTATTTCAGAGTGGCTCCTTTCTCTTACAGCCTCCTATGGAGCCACCTTTATATGCAGGGATTAGAGCTGTGTCTCACTACAATGTGTATATCAATAGAAACACACAGCCCCATAGCCTAGGATGGCAAGGAACTCCCATGCTCCTCCCTCTCCCCCCTCTCCTTTCTCCACGCTAACAGAGAAAGCACTGTCCACTGTCAACTCTTTCCTTTGAAGACCAGATGTTCAGGAAAGCAGCACGGAGAGAGCAGCAATAAAAGCTGTAAACCACAAGTGCTGGGGTAAGATTTTTTACAAATAGTTTAATGGGGATTGATTATTTTATTATGCTCAATGTGTTGAGCTATAAAAATGCTGAGGGTTTAATATGACTTTAAGTAATTTCAAGATTGAATATGCACACTATAGTTTTAGCTCTTTTGTTGCATGTGGAATTATATCCTTTTGTACTTATGTAAATCAGCACCGTCATACGTATTCCTGAAAAGAAGGCACTTATTGAATAAATACAGATGACAGAAAAATGTACTAATGGACAACACACAGAGGTTTTAATAAGGAGATAATTTGGTAAAATGAGTGTAGAATGTTGGGGACGATGTGAGTGACGGGCCCGTGGGACAATGAAAAGAATGTCCTCATTAGAAAGAAGATACTGCAAAATAGGAGCAGTGAATGGATTATGATGATATTATATTGAATCCTTTAATGAACAGTATGCAAGCAATTTTGAAAATAGGAAACAGATAAGGCCGAGCCGAGAGCTATAATTGGAGAAACATATTTGTGATATGAGCTGTTAAAGATTTGGCCCAATATGTCTTTGTTCTTGTATGTCAACAGTTGGTGTATTAGAGCACTCAATATCATTAGAATACCGCAAAGCACAATTAGCGACGGAACTGGCCGCGCAAAATAAGTCTAATTAAATTTGAGGAGCAATTCCAGGCAACATGCAAGGCCATTCAGCTGATGGCTGATGATGCTTACCAGTAAGGGCTTTAACTTAGTTAAATTCAAAAGGTTCTCTATCATTAACCTTATTTATAAATTACGTTAAGGTGTGTCCATACCCAAAAATGAAAATGTATTATGTTGCAGATGTAGCACCGTCCTAGAGTAGAGTGGGTTTCTAGGTAAATTTCGGCTCCACTCCAATCAGAGGAACAGCGGTTGATTAATTAGGGCTGCTCAGTGTCTCACAGGCTGCTGCTCTATTACTTCCACCTAGAAGATTCTAGAATCATAGTCAGGGGAAGAGCAAGGCATGCAGCCTGAATATTTATGGGACGCCAGACAATCTCTGGGGAGGTGTGCCCAGTCAGTGGTGAGAGAGCCGATAAATAGCCTGAGGCCTAAGCAGCAGGGTGCAGAGTGCCTAGGTCCTGGAGGAGACCCTGGTGCGGGAGGGGGCTTTGCTCCTTGGGGTAGATTTCTAGAAGAAGGAGTTAGGAAGTCAAGCTTAGCTGAGGGCCTATTTGCAAGCTTGAGTCTATGGACCAAGTTAGATCTTCCAAGATGGCGCCGCTGATGGATGCCCTGGTGTTTTGGAGCACTTTGCTTTGCTTGTTTTTTTGCTTTAATTGTGTGTCTGCGTGCTCTTACACCCGTGAAGAGCTTTTAGACATCAGAACCACCACTTCTGATGCTCTATATCCAGTTTTTTTAGCTTCCGCTGCAGATTTAGCTCTTTTTTTAGCCAAAAGAGTGAGACGCCGCAGACGAGGGAAGCGGGCCGGCGCTCTGGTGCGCCTGCGGAAGCGCGGCGTGCGGACGCCGTTACCTGGGATTTTC
>BLSH010240949.1:196899-208176 GCA_018402905.1 Glandirana rugosa
TGCAAAGTTTCTTACCAAAATCACACTAACATAAACTCCAAAGTTAAGTTAGATAAGCTTTCAACTTGAAAAAAATTCCATAAAAACTTTGTTCACATGTTGATGTGGGCGTCCCCGACGTCTACTGACCAAAGGGGTGAGGATGTGTCGGTCCGTTGTCCGTGAAAGGTATGAAAGAGTTCTTTGTTCTTTGTCAGAAACTCGGACCAAAAACAATAAAATAATCCCCATTATTGAACCCACCGCTCATCTTTAATCATCTACGGGTCAAACTAAAATTGTTACTATCCCTGTTAAAGGAGGGATACATGTACAGCTTCTCAACACGTGGAGTAAAATAGCAGAACCACGGACCGAACCCGAACGATTTTTGAAATGTCCGGGTCCGTGCCCCGGACACCCGAAAGTTCGGTACGGACCCGAACCTTACAGTCCGGGTTCGCTCAACACTATTCAGGAGGAGGGTAGTTCTGGAGCATGTACATAGGGAGGAAATTGTCCCTATCATTGTTAAAATCAAACTGGGCATCTACTAATTTCTACTCGCCACCCAAGTTATTACCCCTAATAAAATAACAAAAACCAGGCTCAAAGACTGTTTCTTGTTTCTTGAGAAAGTATGGAAAGTGCCTGTTGCCTGGCTGTGTAGGAGTGGGGAAACCAGTCATCTGCAGCCCCTGCGGGTGTAGTTGTACACTTGTTTCAAAAATACCTTAAAAAAAGTTCAACTTTCGAATAGATTGAATTGAAACCTCAAATACAATCACACTAAAACCATTCTTTGAAACGTTGGAAACAAAAGGAAAGATAACAATCTCATGATTCATTAAAAGCTGAAGTTTTGGGATGGCAATTGTTCCATCGGTCCAGCTTAAACCACTGTAAGTAATGTGCCATACCAATGGGAAGCTGCTATAGTGATCTCCACCAGCTTCCAGATCCTGTGTCGAGCAGCTGTCCTGTGACTTGTTAAACAAAAGAGGATGCTTGCTCGGCCCAAACCAGGGAACACTTTGCATTTTCTCAAATGGACGATGTGGCGATCAGGATCTCACCAACCCACTTCTCCACCTTGTTCAATCATAGAATACTTTGCATCTTTTCAATGCTTCATTGAGAAGATGCAAAGTGTTCCATGAATGGTGCCAGTGCCGTGAAAGTGATCTCCTGTGTTCACAATACAGCAGGGCAACCACTTGCCATGGAACCCCATGCCAAGAACAAGTAAACTTCATCTTTAAACTACCCCGTCCCCTTTTTCAGTTCACTTTCAGTTCAGTTTTTGTAACCTTTCCTTCTGTCTGATGGGATACCATGATTGGAAGTCGGTTGGAGGTGCAGAGCTCATTTGCTGCCATCCTCTTCCAAATTAAACCTTAGGCTTCATGGACACGAGCGGCTCCTGGAAGCTTCTAAACTTGAGTTTAGGAGCTTTTGGCATTTTTTTGCCAAAGCTCCTAAACTCAACTCCATAAAAGCCTACGTGTCCATGTACACATAGGCTTTTAGCAGAGTTTAGGAGCTGCCGCGTTTAAGCTAGGTGACGTTAAACCTCACTCTCCTGAACGCGGAAGAATCACGTTCAGGATAGGAATGTTTTGACTCCCGGCCATGGCAAAACGCAAATTGGGGCAAAATCATGGCAAAATCGTGGTAAAAACACATTTTTTTCCATATTCAGGGTAGACTAGTATACATGTAACCTTAACATATAACATAACAGAAAAAGTCTTACGCAAAATTCTAATATACTTTGCTTCCTGCTATCAGGCACTTCTGCTCCAATGTCTGTATGTGGCCGACTGGAGGCACCCCTTTTTTGGATCTCAGTCAATTATTAACTTGTCCCAGTCTCTAGAGAAGCTCTCCCAACTGGGAAGAGTTCTTCTACATAGCACCAGCCTAGCTCCCCCTGGACTGGAGGTCAGAGGAGAAGGGAAAACCTCCAACAGGAACCCCCTCTGGACTATGCCCAGAGATGAAAGAACACTCTGGGGAGTTGTTGCACACATTTATTAACTTTCTTAACCATCTCACATCACAGAGCTTAAAGTGGATGTAACCCTGTTTCTTGAAATCTGAGCTGGGCACATCTATCTGCAGTGTTTTCTTATCTCTCTTCAAGGCATTGTGTCCCATAGCTCTGTTCTGCTCCGTTCCTGTTATCAGCCTGATAACTGTTGACAAGCTCTCTGAGATCCAGAGATAGAAGTGTGTGTTGGAGGAGGTTGCTATCAATAGATTAGCACGCTGCTGCACGATTCACAGGCAAGCTCTGCATGTGTGGGGAGGGGGTGTGTACCTTTCCTCCAATCAGCTGTCTCACAGTGTCTAGCAATAATCCCCTCCTAGAATGGAATCAGGAAGAGAAAATTCTAACAGAATGTGTACTTTCTAAACAATATATAAATGTGAAGACAGCATATATAGATGTAAACGCATGCAGGAAGATTTGTTTCTTCTCTGTGCATCATCTGAGGCTGTTCACTTCACTTGGTATATGTGAGGGTTTACATCCACTTTAAAGTAGAACTATAGGCATTTGTTTTGTTGTTTTTATTTTAGATCAAGGGAGAGTTATAACCCCTGTCACTTTTTTTGCCATTTGTGTCCCATTTTGGATATTGTTCTTCATGTGCTGTCCCCATAGGTCACCAGAACTAGTGTCCCCATAGGAAGATTTTTTCTCTATTACTTTTCTTGGGACAACCCAAAATTTTAGGATTTTCTTTTACTTGCACTTTTAACGATAATGGTAAACAGGGCAAATAGAGAGGATGAATCTCCCTAACAGGGGCACAGAACGCAATAAAAACTGACAAGTTCCTCCACTCTATCCAAAACAAAAAGGGTTTACCTTTAGTTATTCTTTAAAATTCAGTGACTGGCTTGGAAGATAAACGTTCTTAAAGTCCAGCTCTAGGATAATAGCAACCCTCCTCACTTCCTGAAAACCACCATAGGTAAAGTCCACGTGTGATGCTGAGCCTCCACGAATGAAAGAACTGAAACTTTATTAATGAAGGGGCTGGGCCAGGGACGATCAAGCTGGAGAGGAAAGCACTAGATGACGCTGGACTTCCTCCACCCAGGTAATGAGATGGGCTCTATCTGACTTGCTGCAGTTTCTAATGCACATTGTGGGAGGCTCACAGTGTGCAGTGAAATCAGAATATAAAATTTCAGTACAGGAGAGGAGCGAGTACAACTGTGCAAGACTGATGGCAAGGCTGGAGGTCAGCTTTAAGGAGACACAAGACTAAACCAGTGACAATACCACTTAAAGCTGATCTCCGGGATAAGTCATTATTGTCTAAATGCAAGAGACAGTCCGCTCTCGACCTGCGGCTCTTGCAGCCTTCGTGGGTGTATAAGGTACTGGCTCAAAAAAGTAGAAGATTAGAGCCGCTCCAGGTGTGAGTGAAAACCTCCACCAAAGGTTCAGGTGCTGGTCAGGTCCGTAATCCCCAATAACAGCAAACAGAAGGTGAAGACCACACTCCGAACCTTAAAAGGTAGCAAAAACTTTTAATGAATTCAAAGTGTAGAATGACAAACAGCAGACAATGGCTAGAGCCACATAGCGTGTGTCAGGTTGACACGTTTCACGGACCTCCCGTCCGTTTACTCATAACCAGGTTATGAGTAAGCAGACGGGAGGTCCATGAAACGCGTCAACCTGCCACACGCTATGTGGCTCTAGCCATTGTCTGCTGTTTGTCATTCTACTCTTTGGATTCATTAAAAGTTTTTGCTACCTTTCAAGGTTCGGAGTGCGGTTTTTACCTTCTGTTTGCTACTGGCTCAAAAAGCCTGTCTCCGCCTGCAATTTGAACATACAGTATCTCACAAAAGTGAGTACATCCCTCACATTTTTGTAAATATTTTATTCTATCTTTTCATGTGACAACACTGAAGAAATGACACTTTGCTACAATGTAAAGTAGTAAGTGTACAGCTTGTATAACAGTGTAAATTTGCTGTCCCCTCAAAATAACGCAACACACAGCTATTAATGTCTAAACAACAAAGGTGAGTACACCCCTAAGTGAAAATGTCCAAATTGGGCCCAATTAGCCACAGGAGAAAGCCTCTTCTAAAGATGATGCACAAGAAAGCCCGCAAACAGTTTGCTGAAGACAAGCAGACTAAGGACATGGATTACTGGAACCATGTCCTGTGGTTTGATGAGACCAAGATAAACGTATTTGGTTCAGATGGTGTCAAGCGTGTGTGGCGGCAACCAGGTGAGGAGTACAAAGACAAGTGTGTCTTGCCTACAGTCAAGCATGGTGGTGGGAGTGTCATGGTTTGGGGCTGCATGAGTGCTGCTGACACTGGGGAGCTACAGTTCATTGAGGGAACAATGAATGCCAACATGTACTGTGACATACTGAAGCAGAGCATGATCCCCTTCCTTCGAAGACTGGGCCGCAGGGCAGTATTCCAACATGATAACGACCCAAAACACACCTCCAAGACGACCACTGCTTTGCTAAAGAAGCTGAGGGTAAAGGTGATGGACTGGCCAAGCATGTCTCCATACCTGAACCCTATTGAGCATCTGTGGGGCATCCTCAAGTGGAAGGTGGAGGAGCACAAGGTCTCTAACATCCAACAGCTCCGTGATGTCGTCACGGAGGAGTGAAAGAGGACTCCTGTGGCAACCTGTGAAGCTCTGTGAACTCCATGCCCAAGAGGGTTAAGGCAGTGCTGGAAAATAATGGTGGCCACACAAAATATTGACACTTTGGGCCCAATTTGGACATTTTCACTTAATGGCTTTGTGTTGAGTTATTTTGAGGGGACAGCAAATTTACACTGTTATACAAGCTGTACACTCACTACTTTACATTGTAGCAAAGTGTCATCTCTTCAGTGTTGTCACATGAAAAGATAGAATAAAATATTTACAAAAATGTGAGGCGTGTACTCACTTTTGTGAAATACTGTAAATGGATAAGAGCCACACACTAAATGTCTCTTCATTCCAAAGGTTTTTTTATTGAGTAACCCATGGTATAGCTGCCTCCCTAGTGACTCTTGCCCAAGAATCACCTTTCCTTGACGCATTTCACAAATGCATATTAATGACAAGGTTACATTTCTTCAAGGAAAAGTGGTCCTTGGGCAGGAGACACTGTAGAAGCAACTTTACCACTGACGATCTTTAGAAGGATGATGCATTTTGAATGTGGCTCTTACCCATCTTTGTTCAAATTAATACATTTTCTTAAAAAAAGTAAGAAAAAAAGGGAGGAAGCTGCCACTGCCGGGGGAGGCAGCCTGTTGTAGTGCCCTCCTAGTTTAGTTTTTGCTCCTTTTGTAATCAAGCGGACAGAAATTGTTTAGCTTGGTCTGTTCAGGGTTCCATGGGCTGGGATTTGGGTTGCTTCCCCTGTCTCTGAAAGAAGCTTCTTGACCTTATGGTGGGAGAAGTAAAATAGCCAGCCTGAATATTGATCAGGGCCCAGCCAATCCCTGGGTAAATGTACTCAGATGGTGGCTGGGAAGCCGATAAATAGTCTGGAGCCCAGGAGAGATTGTATTTCCCTATTAAGGAGAGTTCCCAGGGTTGGGGTGCTGTTGGCAGCCCATGGACTGGGTTGCCCTCCTGTAAGGTCTCAGTAGTACAGGGACCTGGAATGGACTTGGAACTGACTGCATGCACTTCTCCAAAGGGATCACCTGTTGGTGGCACTGTGCTTCCTATAGTGGAAAGCTGTAGCTCCAGTGTCCACCAGCAGGTGTCTCCCACCAGCCAATAGTTTCTAGTAATCAGTCTCCATCTGATGCTGGCTGTTGGGAGGATATTTAGTCTCTCCTCTGCTAGTTTACTTCACTTCAGTGTTTTGCTTTGCTGTGCTAAATCGGATGCTGCTTGCCATTTATCCTTGCATCTCCAGTATTTCCTGTTACCTTGTTCTTCATCTTGTATATTTTGTATTATAGTTAGGTGATTAGGTATTTTGTCATACAGTTAATTATTCACTTATATTTTTATGCTAGCTGTTTGGTGCTGTTTGGATGTTTTTTGTTTTACTAGTAATAAATTAACCTTAATATATATATATATATATATATATATATATATATATATATATATATATATATATATAATGTGGTCTCAGTTTCTAAGTGTAGTCACACAGATCTGGCCATCTCTGCTGCTGATTCCTGACATAACACTGAAGTGAAGTGTACTAGCAGAAGAGAGATTAAATATCCTCCCATCTACCAGCATCAGGCGACAGGTTACTGATTACTAGAAACTGCTGGCTGCTGGGGGACAGCCACTGGTAGACACTGGAACTACAACTTTCTACCTTGGGAAGCACAGTGTTTCCTGCAGGTGACCCAGGGCCTGACAGACTGTCTCATTCACTGCAATGTGTCAGGAGGAAACCGGAAGGTGCGCAGCTGTTGTGGGGCTTGTGAGTATTGATCCTAAACTGATCACAGTGACTGTACAGCATTCTGGAGATCACACTGGGTACTCTAGCGGTTGTGTATTGGCACAAGGTAACCAGATGTAAAAAGACTTGCCCTTGGACTTCAGCTTCAGCTGTGAAGTTTTCACATTTACTTTAGGAGAACACTGTCTCTTACCATTGTTTGCTAATCATTTTGAAGTATCCCATGCCCTCATCCCTCTCCTGTTCCAAGTTCTGCCAGCAACAATAACAAAAAAAAAGACAACCCCTAGACTGTTCATTGGGGTTGTTCGTGGAATGTTGCATGGGTGGTTCTGTATTGTTTGAGAAATAACTAGCTAATACCTGCAGCCCCTGCAGGGTAGCCCTACACTTCTTTTTTTACCAAAATCTGCATGAAGTCATGTGTTAGAGCCCTTTAAGACTGGCGCGCGGGCCGCGGTAGCGGTAAAGTGCCGCTCGTTTTAGCATCGCTTTACCGCTGTTTAAGCGACCCTTTACCACCGCTAGCGAGGAGCCTTTAACTCCCAAGAAGGGGTTAACAAGGGGTTTAAAGCTCCCGTGTTGCGGAGCTTCCGAAAAGCTTTTCAGGCACTTCAGAAGCGCTGCCCATTCATTCCAATGGGCAGGGGCGGGTTGGGAGGTTGGGAGCGTATACAGTGCTCCCAAACCGCCCCAAAGATTCTGCTTGCAGGACTTTTCCCAACATCCTGCAAGCACACCGCTCCAGTGTGAAAGCACTCAGGCTTTCACACTGGGGTGGCATGAGAGGCAGTTTTCAGGTGCCATTCCTAGCGCTAAAACTACTGAAAGCTGACTCAATTTGAAAGGGGTCTTAAAGTGGGGCTTCATACCCAAAGTTCCCTCAAATCTCACTTCAAATTTCCAGGGTACTGGGTCTTCCCAGCTATGGGTCCTGGGATAAATGGGTCAGTAGGGAACCTCTGAGATTTTATTACTTTATCTACAGTGAAGGGATCGTGGTTTGGCAATAGGAACATTGTGGACCACTGACTGGCACATCCTTTAGGTGAATCTTGTTATTTTGTTCAGCTGTTCTTGAAATTTTGCTTAGTTCTGTGTTCCAATAATCATTTGGAAGTAAACGTTGTGGAGCTTGGCTGCTGGCTGAAGAGTATTGGTTCCGTCAGCTATTTTTATCATCAGCTGCACACAAAAATGGCGAGATGTTAAAGCCAAACTCATGCCAAGTTTTTTTTTTTTGATAGAGTATGAAGGGGTAGAATCTCTGTTAGGAGTGTGTGTGTGTTGCTTTTACAAGACAAATGTTGGCTTTTTGATGAAAGCAAATGCTTTTTTGGACCCCCGGATGTGTGTCTCTACCCCTTAGTGTAGCCCTTCTCAACCTTTTCAACACACAAGAACCCTTGAAATAACTTTCTGGTCTCAAGGAACCCCTGCTAAAAATGACTATATCTACAACTCATGATACATTAGCGTGAAGGACACTGGGAAGAATTCCCCCCTTACCAATAGCTAAAAAGATCAGTGGTGTCAGTGGGAATTTATCTGAGAGTCAGAAATTGCTCATTGCCCAAGGTACCCCTAACAACCTCTGGAGGAACCTTGCTTGAGAAACCCTACCATAGTGCCCCCAACATGCTTTGTGGGTTCTGCTATACCCCCAGAGCTCCCAAGACTTGCATTGTAGGTGCCGCCGGGTGGAAGGGAGGAAAACCGGCAAATGTTTTGTCACTGATCTTCACTAGCGACATGTATAACATAACTTCCTGTTTCTGCTGCCATTCTCCCTGGCCACTGTTGCCAGGGAAGATGGTATTGGAGAGCAATCTGTGCTCCATCAGCTTCAATAAAGGGCAGATGAGACTCCTGATGTCTCCTTAAGGAGAACCTCTCACAAAGTAATTCCTACAGCCTTGCACAGTTGCACCGGCTTCTTTCCTGCACTGAAATCGCATAGTCTGATTTCACTGCAATCTGTGAGCTTCTCATAATGTGCATTAGAAGCTGCGGTAAGTCAGAGCCTACCTCATCTGCTGGCTGGAGGCCACTCAGCATCATCAAGTGATTTTCTCCCCAGCCTCACTGTTCCTGAGAGACATGTGTATTTTTCCTTGAATCTTCAATAGTTTTTTTTTCTTCCAGATCTGAGCAGTAATCCAACGTGAGACTTTCCCTCTGTAATAAACACGGCTCAATGCTGCTGGGTGACTGGTCTTGTCTCCACCTTCACCTGTAGCCTGTAGTAGGTGTAGCTTACTGGGTCCCTCCCACAGCTTTGCTCTCTTTCCTTCTGCAGGGTGACTGGTCTGGTCCTTACCCCCTCCTGTAGCCTTCTGCAGGCAGCCTTGTAGTGGGTGGAGCCCACTGGGGCCCTCCCACAGCATTGCTTTCTCTCTCCTTGTGCAGGGTAACTGGTCTTGTCTCCGTCCCTTCCTGTAGCCTTCTTCAGGCAGCCTTGTAGTAGGTGGAGCCTGGTGGGTCCCTCCCACAGCTTTGCTCTCTCTCCTTGTGCAGGGCGACTGATCTTGTTGCCGTCCCCTCCTGTGTCTTTCAGGCAGACTTGTAGTGGGTGGAGCCTGATGGGTCCCTCCCACAGCGTTGCTCTCTTTCTCCTTGTGCAGGGTGACTGGTCTTGTCTCCACCCCTTGTAGCCTTCTTCAGGTGGCCTTCTAGAGGGTGGAGCTTGATGGGTCCCTCCCACAGCTTTGCTCTCGCTCCCCTAGTGCAGGGCGGCTTGTCTCATTGCCACCTTCTCCTGTAGCCTTCTGCAGGCAGCCTTGTAGTGGGTGGAGCCTGCTGGGACCCTCCCACAGCTTTGCTCTCCTTGTGCAGGGTGACTGGTCTTGTTGCCGCCCTCTTCTGTAGCCTTCTTCAGGCAGCCTTGTAGTGACTGTAGACCACTAGGTCCCTCCCACAGCTTTGCTCTCTTTTCTTGTGCAGGGTGACTGGTCTTGTTGCTGCCATCTCCTGTAGCCTTCTTCAGCCATCCTTGTAGTGGGTGGAGCCTGATGGGTCCCTCCCACAGCTTTGCTCTCTCTCCTAGTGCAGGGTGACTGGTCTTCTTGTCGCCCTCTCCTGTAGCCTTCTTCAGGCAGCCTTGTAGTGGGTGGAGCCCACTGGGTCCCTCCCACAACTTTGCTCTTTCTCCTTGTGCAGGGTGACTGATCTTGTCGCCGCCCTCTCCTGTAGCCTTCTGCAGACAGCTTTGCAGTGGGAGGAGTCTCCTGGGCCCCTCCTATAGCTCTACTCTCTGCACAGGCTAAGCACAGCACAGTGATGATGTCACTGCTACTTTATACTTAACTCCACTTCCTCTTTAAAGCTTGAATGAGCCAATATTGTCTAAATACATTTGCCATGCATATTCTTCCTTAAATCTTGGTGTGCTTTGTATTTTTATTCCAGATCTGTGCAGTCATCCAGTGTGAGACTTTCCCTCTGTAATAAAGACCGCTCACTGCTGATCTCTCCTTGTGCAGGGTGACTGGTCTTGTCTCCGCCCCTCCTGTAGTTTACTGCAGGCAGCCTATAGTAGGTGGAGCTTGCTAGGGCCCTCCTACAGCTCTTTGCACAGGATATATGCAGAGCAGTGATGTCATTGCTGCTTTACAAGGTAATATCTGGGTTTGAAAGGGCATTTGGTGCACCCCTAGTGGATTTATATCCTATGTAAGTAATTAGAAATGTATTTAAAATGAAAGTTTTTGGGCCCGGAGTTCAGCTTTAAAGCCTTGGACCTGTTAGGTGAAGGTAAAAAGCTCCCTGGTCATGAAGAGGTTTAAAAATTCTGATATTTGTTCTGTCGATCGTGTATTTTTTCTTTTCCTCAGACAACAGAAATGTAATACTTCCTTCTACCTGATGCTTTAGGCAACTTTCTAAAAACAACCAGGACGGAGGGGAAGCGAACGTTCCTCCGGCCGGCAGGAACGGGCGCAGCGGTTGGCAGTGCGGAGCTCGCTCCTTTCTCTTCGTTTGACTGTTCAGATTAGATGGAAGATGCGCTGACAGATGGTTTCGCACTGACCTCTGCCGGAAGGAATGAGCTGACTGATTCTGCTGCCAGAGCTGAGTCGTCTTCATGCTGTGCAGCAAGGCAGGGGAAGAAGCCGGAGGTGGGGGGGATAAAGAGACGCTGATCCTCTGCATTCCCTCACTGTATTAATAATTGATCGGAATGAAAGGTGCCTGTTTGTATATTATGTCAGACCTGTATGCTGGAACCTGTTCTGTAGAATAATACAGCGGGCGTCTTTGAATCTCCAAAGACGAGTTTTGAAAAAAAAAAAATCATAGTTGGGAAAGCCGTGTTTTTTCTTTTTTAACAGCAGTAAAGACAAAATTCTTGGAAAAAGAAAAAATAAAGCAAACAGTTTGGTAACTTAAAGTGGTTGTCAACCTGTGACAACCACTTTAACCTATAGGTAAGCCTAGAATATGGCCTACCTATAGGTGCCCTGCATATCTCCCAAACCTGCACGGTTTAGGAGATATACAGTGTACTGCGTGTGCCCACTTGTGTGCCCATGTCATCGGGCACATGCGCAGTGTAGAAATGGCATTTGTGCTGTTCCTTCACTGTGCTGTGACTGGCGGCTCCCGGCCAGTCACAGAGCCAAAGATCACGGCCCCGGAAGGAAGAGGGACAGAAGATGGAAGCGGTCTGGAGCGGGGACATTGCTGGCTTCCAATGCAGGTATGTGGCACATACTTATGCTTTTACATTGCAGGTCAACTTAGAGGAAGTAAACACCATCAGGGTTTACTAAGCCTTCCCAGAAGAGTTGAAGTTGTTATAGCAGCAAAATGTGGGCCAACTAAATATTGAACCCTAGGGACTAAGGCCGGGATGTCATTA